>JABUQX010016847.1:2500-25000 GCA_015478945.1 Trachelipus rathkii | reverse complement strand
TATAAGATCTACTTTCTCTTGTGATATATTCAATTGTAAGCATTTGTGGATTATCCTGATTTCGCACAAGAGCAAAAACTTCTGATAACGGACGAAGTGACACAATGGCATAAGAATTTGGGTCCCTTTCTAATAGGCAAGTTTCACTAAGGCAAAAAGTTCTTCTGACAGGATCGTTGTGACGTGGTGATATTTTATGTACAGGGAATTCACATAATGATGTTATGTGCTCATCACCACTGAAATTTAAAATTAATCCATATTCAAATAGCAATTACGTTTAAATGTACCCATTACTACTGTAATATTAAAGGAATTCCTATTTAAATAACAGAAAATGAATAATGAAACTATTTTTCGTTAAGTAAATATGAATTATGGATGGGCAAAAAAACATCAAAATATCAAACAGAACCCACTAGTTATAATTTACTATACTTTTGCAGTTTTCAAAAACTATCAAATTAATTTGAAAGACACACTTTAATATACACTACTGGTGTATAATGTTTTTGCTCTTTTGGCTGTTGAAATATAAAAATCTGATTCTTTAATGCACTAAAACATAATTATATATGTTCTATACCATGCAAACGAAATTAAAAATATGAAAAAATTTATTCCTTTAAAATAGCTCAATAAAAATTAATTTCATCATCATCTTCAGCCTCCCCACGGCTCCCCGCAGATTGAGGTGGGGTCCGCAAATATTTCGGAAATAATAGTTAAGTAGAGGAACGACCATACTTGAACGACTTGAAAGAAAGCCACCTACCCCCCATCCCCAGCCTAAAGTGTGAGCCCGTCGCAGCAAAAAAATCCACCCTAGAGTTTTATACACTGTGACAGACACCCACTGCGGTATCTCGTCATGGTCAGGGTTCATCCCCTGGGCAGGGCCCACAACCATGCTCCCCTCAAAAAACCATGTCATTTACTCTTATTATGAACCATTATTCTTCTCGCTTTTGCTAAATTCACATTCCTTTCCAGTAGACTCTACTGACTCAATCCACTTTTTCTTAGGTTTCCCAGCTGGTCGCTTCCCAACACACTCACCTTGAGTAGTGATGTATGGAGTCGGACTCAGTCATATTCGACCGAGTCTAACAATATTTCCCCGAAATTTGTTTGAAACTTTTTTTTTCCTAGCTTTTTTTTTTTTAAATTATGTACTTGCATAATTTAATAAATTTAACGTGCACAAAACGGACGAGGCAATGACATGTGCAACTAATTTGACAAGTACAACTGGTGCAACAATCTTATTTTTCTACACATACAGGTGTATATTATGAAAGGACTTCAAATAAATAAATAAATAAATAAATAAATAAATAAATAAATAAATAAATAAATAAATAATAAATAATAAATAAAATAAATAAATTAGATAAATAAATAAACAAGAAAAAAAATGCAAAGATTCCGAAAACAACTCAACCAAGAATATTTTATAAATTAACAGTCTCAGAATAATTAAAATAAATTTGCACTAGTATTTATGAACAAAAGTAGCAGAGAAATCACTAAAAAAATATGTTTAATAATAATCCTTGTTGAACAATTATGGAATGCATTTGATTGGAATTTCCTCGAAAAAGGTAAATGGATGCAAATAAAGAACATTAAAGTCTAAGCGTAGTCAATTCAATTTATTCTTGTCTATCATGTTTTTATATGCTAGACCAATCTTCAATCAGGATCTAAGGCCAAATAGGAAACGAAAGACTTTTACACTGATTCTAATTTTCTTCCAAAATAATTTGCAACTCTTTACTTTAATGTATTAAAATTTAGTTTCAATACTATAATGTAGCAGATATACATAACAAAAGATACCTTTGCTGCATCTATAACATCAGGCAGTGTTAGTTCTACGTGTCCTGGAATCGAGAAGATCTCCTACAAAAGAAGACATAAAACCGCTTTATAAACATAAAATGAACAATTATATAATTCTTCAATTTTATTCAGTGACAAAAATCATTAGTTAAGCATATTTACTCCAACAACTTTATCATCATACCTTACAGTTCTGCTATAATTCCAATGATAATAGGGAAATTCCGATAAATGTTTGATTCAATATTGGTTTACAACAAATTATATTCTGCAGGACAATATTTTTTTACATAAATAACTTTTAAAGGTCTCCAAAGCTGAAACATGTGAATAAACAAAAGTATAGAACTGCATAAATAAATATAACAAAATAAATAAATCTTCATGCACACATAATGCCTAACATAAAAGTAGGCATGCATTTGTGTGCATGTAATAAGCATAAAATGAATTAAACCTAAACCTACAAATAAATGAAAACCATTTCTCTAATCATTATGATAATAAGAAAACATGTGCAGTATATGTTAATATCATTATATTCTCTCTTGTTGTTAATGACATTGTAAGTTCTGCTTCTAAGAAGTCTGGAGAGCTCCAACAGTCCGTCTAATTCCCGGGATTAGTCAGTGGTCAAGGATTATGCATTGATCTTTGAGAGGCAGTCAAAATTAAATCTATTCTTGACCGCTTAAGTTTAATCAAGATGCATTAGAATTCCTGAATCTGGTTCCCAATCTTATTTACAAAATATTTTAACTGTACCATGGGTTTTCTGTTATACCTTTAATATATTTAACTTAAAAATTACAATTCAAGTTAACTATCACTCAAAATATAATACAAGAATTATTTGTGAAGCTGTATATTTGAATTCCATCTCGCAAATAGTTACAGGAGGGGGATCATTTAGAAGACATCTTGTGTATACAACATAATAGGTTTTGGTAACTTAAAAATTTAATCCACAGTTCTCTAATTATCACTAGTGAATATAAAGGTTCCTCCAAAATATTTATCAACCCAAACTACCGACCCACACTGTCTTAAAAGGAGACATACTCTCACTCCCTTTTGTTGGTTATAACTGTCGCACTCAAAAAGGAACTGGAGGCCTCTCCTAATCACTCGTTCCCTCATATTTATACATTTCAAAATTATTTTGACCAACTCTATAAAAATTGGCTCATTTTTCAAATACAAAGACAGTTTCCCTGCACTGTTTTGAGTCCTGAGTAGCCTGTAAGAATACCCGTTATCGCTGTGACCGAAGCTCCCATATAGGATACACCACTATACTTCTCCATTCAAGAGCATGGGAATTAGCCACAGAACCTTATGCCCTGGATCTACAAAGGAATCAGATCTCCAATTAGAACTCATTCTGAAGCATGCTTATCTCCTTCGAAATTTGAACAATTTGAATTACTTTCCTCTGCCCCTGACACACAATCTCTTCTAATTCTTGAATCCTTATACATCAATAAATATAAACCGTCCTTAAACAGTAATGAATTTGCCACTCGATTATTTACGGTATAATGTTCTGTTTCGTTAATTATTAATCTCTCAGAAATTCTAGAAAATTGTGACTCCTTATTATCATCTCATTGATTCAATTCAAATATTTTTTTTTTTTTTTCTATTAGTTATAATTATATTATAGTTCCTTGGATAAATGCACAGAAAAAGAAATTTTAACAGGTCTTTCTTTTATTTTATCAAATGCTTTTATAAACAAAGCATCTCGCAGTTCGGGAGATACGGTTAGATGCATATAACATTCACCTTCGTTTTTCAGCGTAATGGTTATGAGATCTAACACTGAATTTAGACATGTTATCTTAGGCTCACTAATGGTGATAGTATTACAAGTATTAGAGGCAATAAATCTATATTAAACGGTGCGAATATTGAGAAATGTGAGTCTTCATATACATTACATAATACACTGTACCTAGTAATGTAATGGTCCTTGATCACTTGTACAGATTTTAAGTGTACATAACTTGATTTACCCAATCGTTAAAGTCCGAATGGGGTAAATTTAAAAAGGCAAGACAATTATCCATAGTTCTCTCACCAGAATAAGCTATCCGGTTCTACCAATTATAAAAATATCCTACTAATATATATTCGTGTTCATTTATTTTCTATTTCTTATCTTATATTTATTCCTTCCTCTTCGTGTGAGATTCTTCTCCTAAAATTCAGATGAATTAATTTATTAATATGCATTTAATGTTGTCGATGTTTATATGTTACTATATTTTCTCTTTTAATCATTCTTCATATATTTTTTATTATCTCTTTTTTTATTTTTATATTATAGTATTAAAAAATATTTTTAGTCTTAGGTCCCGATATGTATAGCATTTTGATATAGGATTGTTTTTGGATCGTAATATCATTCAATAGGATAGAAACTTTTTCTATCTCTTATCTCTATACATTTTTCATAGTATTAATGTTTTAAATATAGTTACGCTCAACTTATAAAATTTCATTATTAAATTCACTTTTTCAATAAACTACACCTACGTTTATCAGACCGCATATAATATAATAACCGTCGTAGAATCGTTTAATATATATACTATATAATAAAGATTACCTCTTCTTCCTTTCCAGTTAATTATGAATATATATACATTTATATAATATAATTAAAAGATAGGCATTTTTGGTGTGTGGTACGTCGTAGTATTAAATGGATATGTAGTAGCGTATGCAAGATAATATAATATATCATAAACTAATTAATTTATATTAATATTATTTCATTTTATAATATATCATATTATATAATATTTTAATATAATATTTAAGATAAAACGTACGTACCAAGGAATAAGACAACATGATTGCTAGCTGTATTATTATATTTAAAATTATAATAAGTTATAAAGAAAATAAAAAATTGAAATTATTATTGTATTTTGTTTACTGTTTAATTTTTATTAAGTTTATAACTAAAGTTATACTATATTAATATAATATATTATTTTTATTTTTTAAAAAGTTTTTATTGTAATTATGATATATATCCTTTATTATATTGGATACTGTTATAAAACTATATTATTATATATATTTTATATAATTTTTATATATTTGTAATACAGTATAAGTTATAATGCTCTACTGTGTGGGGTTTAGACTAGGTATATCGCGGCGAATATGAATTACATGATTTTTTATATTATTTGTTTTCTATTATATGTATGTGTATAGTGGGTATCTAAGTTAGCAAAACTATAGATACTATGACATGCACTAAATGTGAATACGCCTATTGACGGGAATTGGAGGGTCAGTTGTGTACTACAGCCTGATCAAATGTTAGTGTTTGGTTTGATAGAGATTGCAGTCTGATAAACGTTTACGTACATATTATAGACGCTGTGAAAGCACGACATTTATCATCTCCAAGCCGTGAGTCTATCATAGTATACCACGAATTGTCTTGGTACTAGAGTTATTTTTTCCTTGATGATGGAGAATATAGTATGCGATAGTTGCTAGATACTAACCACAGGATACTACTCAATAGTAAAAAATTTTATGTCGACGTGAAGTAAGTTCAGGGTGTCATCAATAATGCTTATTGGTCATTTCTGATGCTTCAGGCTGTCATCCAGTGTTTCATACTATTATAGACGGTAGTGTATGTTTATCGTGGTTGCCTTTGTTTTTAAGGACGATTATAATTTATTTATATTATTTAATATTTATATTTAATTATATCTATAATATAGTTTTATTAGCCTATTTCAGTATCGGGCATATCTACCGGAAGCTGTTAGCATTGGCGACCAGTACTACAGGAACTCAGTAGGCGAATGACCTTACTAGACTTAGATACCAGGTAATGATTTTATATTCTTATGATTATATTATAATTTAGGGCAGGGGGCATTTTAGATTAGTAATGTGGTTATGGCTCAGAGGTGCTTTTATAAGAGTTTTATATTTTTTTATTTATATTTTAGCGTAGAGATAGCTAGTAGTATTATAGAATAGTCGTAATTCTGTGTATATAAGGGCTAAGTCTGTTATGGTTTATATCTTATAATATATTAATAATGTTTATCAATATATATTCTATACGTTGTAACTTTCTATTATATTCATCATTATCTTATATCTTATTAGCTTCTTTTTCATATTAGTCTTTAGCTATATTCTTATTCGTATATCTCCTTTATATCTTATCTTATTCCTTTATCTCTAATTTTAGTTTTTTCTTATGTTTAAATTTATTTAATATTATATTCTATTGTGCTATTGCTCCTTTATGATGAAACTTTTCTATATTCCTATTTCTATATTATTCTATTCTATTTTATCGGTTTAAATTTGTATATAATAATATTTTATTAAATTTTTAAATTATTTATAATATTATAATATATATTATTATACTTAAATTTAAAGTTAATTTCATCTTATATATTATATCGTTTATATATAAATTTGGACAGATATTATAAGATATTATGAGATATTATATAGATATAGATAATAGTTTATTTCTTACTTTGCATCAATATCGCTGGGTTTGAATATTCTAAAATCTTTATATACTTATATGGTGATCATATATATAATAACTTTACGTTTTTTATTAATATATATATAATTAATATATTATTATATATATATATATATTATAATATACTTATTTTATTTTATAATTTTATACTATTTTTTTAATTTTTATTATCTCTTTAACATAATTCCTCTGCACTACTATTACCTTATATATATATATATAATGCTACCTACCTTATTAATATAGTAATGTGGTAGGGTTATGATACTTATAGACTCACCTTACTTATATTATATTATATTATATATGATTATAAATCTCCTTACCTATATAATATTCAAACTCATGTGTTCATATTCATATCTATTTATTTATGTGTTATATCTAAAATTTAGTATAATATATTATTAATATTATTTATATTAAATTATATTTTAAATATTATTAATAAGTATTTTATATTAGAGTAGTATATATATATATTAGTTTAGTAGATGCATATTATAGTCTTTGATTATATGTAGAGATATAGTATAATAAAGTTACAATTGTGGCAACAGGTTGATGGCGCCGAACCTATAGGTTAGAGTCAGCTCTACACGATATTATATATAAATAAGTATTCTTTATGCTATACTCAGCTGTATCAGTGACTTATAATGGTAAATACTGTTACGTTCAGCGGATATTGTTTTACCTGAGTATAGTTGATCGTTTTATCTATATTTATATATTCTATATCTGACAAGTAAATCTATTGTAAGGTAAATAATAATAAAAACTATATAAATATTAGCCTTACTATTAGAGAGTCATATCGTCAGGTTATTCGTTGTAAGTTGTATTAAAGTAACTAGTGTAGATATTAATGTATGTCATTAACATGAATATTTATTGCTATTTATTCATTTTAATTATATAATGTGTATTTATCTAACACTTCGATTTTTATAATATTATTATGTTTTAATGTAAGTAATTTTTTATTGATATTAATAATTATATATATTATATGTAAAATATTTTTAAATTATATATAATACTTATTAACAAATAGGATAATAAATTTAAAGTTTTTAATTTTATTTATAATTTGATGTTTATATTATTATATATTAATTTTTATTAACATACTTATTAATTATATAACCATATATAGTATAATATTTAATATTAATTTCTATTCATTATATTTTTATTTTGTCTATTCATATTATATACACATTCGAGTAGCGTATTCCGTATCTACTGATTACAGATAGCCCAGAGCGCATAACCGTATATTGATTCGTTTATTATTCTTTTTTTATAAATGATAATAAATATATATTAATTATTTTAATTTATATTATTATATAATATATCATATATGTTTTATTAACAATTATTCATATATTTAAATTATTATATATATTATATTATATTTTAATGCTTTTATTTTATACGACTTAATATGTTATAGAGTTTTCAATTATATATTTTGATTTATTATTTTTATGAAAATAAAAATTATTTAATTTTAATATTATATATATTTATTTTATATAATAAAAAAATAATATAAATATTAACGTTATTTTTAAATATATTTTTATTATTTATATTTATTATTATTTTTTTTATAATTTATATATATTTTTTGTTATTATTTTAACTAAATATAAAAATATATTAATTGCTATTTATATTTTTGTTAATTTTTCACTACTGTTAATTTGAAGTCATAACGGACTAAATTTACGTACTTATATAATATTGGGTTATATTCATACCCCTCCGCAGAAAATCTTTTATAAAGTGTCAAGTAAATCAAGATAAATAAAAAATTCTATATCACGTTTCCAGGCTTAGCCATATCACAAAAATTTTGACTTAACCTTAATCCAACCATTTCTAAAACCTTAGAATTTTTTTTGAACAGAACAGAAAATTTTCGGTCCGTCAAATGTGTGGGTCGCTCTGTCTAAGTTACTAATATTATATATATATATATATATATATATATTTATTTATATATTATAATATATTATACTTTATATATATATATATATATACTTTATATAATATTATATATATATATATTTTAATATATTATAGTATATTATATTATATCTATATTATATATTAATATATAATATATAATAATATATTAATATAGTATATATATACCCATCATTATTCAATATTTTTATTATATATGATCATTTATATATAATATATTTATATATTAATCATTATATATTATAGTATTGTAATAATTATATATATAATATAATGTATTTTATTATTTGTTTATTAATATATATGTTATATTATTTATATTGTATAGTATTTATATATACTAATTTATATTATATATACATATATATATTACTATATTAATATACTATTATACAGCTTTATATACTTTTTCCTGATTTTATATATATATATATATATTATATATATATCTTAAAATTATATTTATTGTATTTATTATTTATGTTATATATATTATAATATTATAATACTATTATATATATTATTACATATTTATATATTACCAGTTGTAATCTATTTATATTATATTAGATTCTTACTTATATTTAGTAGTATATTTTTATTAATTACTATGGTTTATATTATGAATGTATATAATTTTGCCTGTATAATTATCTTGTACTAGTACTCTTATTATTTATTATTAATATTTGTTTATAATATGTATTCTATACGGCCCGGTATAAACTTTGATTTTTTTTTAAAAAATTAAGCAAAAGTATTCTATAAATTATATCAGTGTATATAATTGTTATAAGTAATATTCCATATATAAATATAACTAATATATATATCACTCTTATGCTTTATCTTATCTATTATCAACAATTTATTTATATTATTAATCTTATACTTTATATTGGTAATGCTCACGCTTAAGTTTGGTCACTCCTACAGTTCACGTAGTTGTTCACTAGTAGATCTCTCAGTCGTCTATGTATATATTATAATATAACTAGAATTAATATTATATACTATTAGATATGTGAGGAAATAAAAATTTTCACTATTATTTTTACTTTAGTATGTGGTTAAATATAATTTATTAGATTATATAATATATTAGTATATTTGTAAGAAGAACATAATGGAAAAATCATTATATAAAGTATAATATACATTAAGGATATTATTTTTATTTTTATATATATATAGTTATATTTTAATTTACATTTTATTATATTTTATATAAAAAAACTCATTTTAGAATACTCTAAAATTTTTAATAACATACTAATAGATAAAGATATCTAAGTTTGTCAGTGAGATCTGTTATGCATTAAATCAAATTTACTGCCTTTTTCTTCACAGCAAGCGTGATATTTCTTGAGATCAAACAAATTACCTATGTCTCCGTATTATCTACGCTACAAGATAACGTGAGTTAGATTGAACGTGCAAATAAAGAATCGCATCATAAAAAGGATAGCAGAAAACAATTTGTTAGTGATGTGTAAGTCTTGGATGAGATTACATGTATATACATCTATGGAATCATGACACTGCTATTTCATTAATCATATAATCAAGTATATATATATATAACCCTCCTGTATAATTGATTATATAGGTATTTTATGTTATAATTGTATAATATACTTAAACTTTCTATACTACTTTATATTATACATTCGTATGGTTATTTTAAAATTACTGATTATATAAATACCTTATACATATATATTATATATAGTCCTTATATAATGGTGAATAAACCTGTGTTCTGGATACCTAATCTTCAACTTTCGCGCTATTGTAAGGCGCACGAAATACTAGACGTGTTGGCTTTGGAGAACTCTTTTAATAAAGTTGGCTTAGACCTTGGATAAGTTTCCAGAATAAGTATCGTCTTCTAAAAGTAGCATCAACAGCTTCTGAGGTAAACTACCAATTTGAATGTTAGATATATTAATGCTCGATAATCCTTGGGTAAAGTTTAAAAATTTTTAGTCTCATTCATCTTTATACTGATAATTTTTGATGGTATCATTCTCAAAGAGACTTCTTTCACTATTTCCATAATGTGTAATATTCAAATGGGAGATAAATTTCACTTTACGTAATATAAAGATAAGCATCCAGTAATTTAAAGATAAGGACTAATTGGATTGGCAGTGTTTTTGTGGGCTAAATACAGCGCTTTTTAACAATTAAGAAAACAAATTTTGGTGTTTGATCTTAGTTACTGATGCGGTGTGTCCCCTGACCTGGTAGAATAAGTCTTTCTGAGAGAATAGTATCACGATTATACAATACCGTCCATAATATTCATTCACGATGTTAATATGTTTAGACTTTGCAAGGCGTATTAAGTTCTATGTTTTCCTCTACATTCTTTTTTAAATTTGTAAATATGTTCCACATGTATTTTTGTTCAGATAAAGACTAACTTTCCGCCGATCTTGACGAATAATTTAGTAAAGTTTCAATATACCTTCGATAAGGGGTAACTTGCAGCTGATGCTCCTAGAGATGTTTCATTTAAAAGAATTCACATTCAGCTGATTAATACGCGTATTGAACGCGTAGAAATTTTGCCAATTCGCGCTGCTACATTGATGCCTTTTGAATCGGCTCTCCCTGTGAGAACTCTGAACCATCTTCGTTACTTGAACTTGAAAGACTTTCAGATATAAAAAAATATCATTCGAAAAAGGTCAATATGATATTTGGCAGAAGTGGCTGTGGATATTGAATTCCGAGGAGGGTACATTCTGTGTATTTGTGGATTGCGTGAACTGGGATTTAAATACTAATAAAGTTGGATTCCTCCACTGAATCTGTGTAGGGTTTTTAACTGAGGAAGGAGACTCCAATTCCACCTCGTTAACAAAAGCTACGAGTCCCCACTGTGGTCATGGAAAGGATGAGCAGGAAATGCATCTTGGGGCCTTGTGTAGCATTGATCGCCCGGAACGTTAAAATGAAGAGAGATTCTGTTTTAAACATTCCTTATTCGAAAATAGCGCTACAGGTTGTCTACCTTAACTTAAACATTCCTTATAATACGAATAGCTCTGCAGGCTATAAAGTCCACTTTGTTTAATGTCAAAAAAAAAGTTTACCTTTTCCTTTTTTAGAATTTTTTGATCTTTATATCGTTATTAACCAGTGACAAACACATTCAATACAAACTTTTTCTTTAGTGTCCTTGTTCCTATTCCTTCTTTATAGATTTTTTACGGTGACCTACACCTTGACAAGTCATCTTGTCGTATTTTTCGTTTAACATCATCTAACATTTCATCAGAAGCATCGGCTAGTCGACGTTTTACAGATGTTGCGTGGGATCGATACCACCCAATAATAAAATCCTGGAAAAGTTATCTATACCTGTTCTAGTGCTTTTTTTAGGAGGATTTACACTGATTTAAAACAAAGGGATAGCACGTCTGAACAATGAAGCAAAAAATCCACCTAGAGACCATATCCCATCTTCATTCTTGAACCCCTGCCCTAAAGACTCGTTCTCTTTCCATTATTATTATTATTTATACGGTGTGTTTCCTTCTAATGTGTACTTTACAACACTGCTGTCCCAGGTCCCGTGAATGGGGTATGGGTTAACCTTCTACGTCTCTTATATAAATACGAATCGAACTCAGTTGGGTCTTAGTGACTAAAGTAAGACCGTCTTACTCAAGGGTAAGTAGTGAACATTAGGAAAGCTTATAACTCTATTACCTTTAGGAAAATGAACTATCCCTTAAACAAGAGCTTTAAGTTTCCCATAACATACTGATGGTCTAAATATCTGTATAAACAAGGCATACCAGGATCTTGAAACATCTTAGAAAGCATGCATACAAAAATGTAATGAACTCTCAGTGTCATTTTTTTTGACATACTCTTCCATCGTTAATATAACGTATTAGATCCTTTAGAGATGGTTTGATATCGTTATTTCTTAATATTGAGTCTACACGCGAGTAATTACATTTACGAAACCAGGCTGAAGAATGGAAAATAAAAAATAAACTTCCATCTTTCAGGTTCACATGAGTTTGAGATTTTAAGGTGATTACGTTATCTTCGTTAACGGTTTTATTAACAAGAAACACTAAATCTTTACATAGCAGACTTGTTTCAAATTTTTTGTTTAAGGCCATGTACACATCAGTAACCAATTTGTAAAGACCCCGACTTATGAAAATAACTTTTTCATCAGAATTTTTTTTTCCATCACCTGCGATAATGTCTGTATTAGCATTAATTTTTAATACATTTTTAACATTTCAACGCTTCTAAATATTATACGGCAGAGGGGTGACTCTAATCTGTTCTCGTGAGATGCCTCCAAAATTCCTTTCACTTGAGTATCCTCGTATATTTCTCGCTCCAAAGTTATAGGGTTCAATAATTGAGTTTATATTCTATATTATATTAGCAGGATGTAGATCCATAGAAGCTGATGAGGGCAGCGTTAGATAGAAATGATCTTCGGAAGTCATGATATTACAGTTTCCCTAATTTTCCATAACAAGCTATTTAGAACTATGTCTTTTACACTATCGAGCTTTTCCCGTAATATGCAACTTTTACATACGCCGTTACTCAGGTTGTAACATGGGTAAAGAGTTCCCCTCAACATCTTATATACATTCTTACGGTTCTAAAGAGCATTATTCAGAGGTATATAGTGGACACTAGGAAAACTTATAACTCTTGCATTCTTTAGGAAAATGTTATCACTCTTAGTAACGTTGCTTAGTGTTTTCAACCATACTGGGGTTCCTACAATGTCGCTGTAACATATTGCTACACGCAGGATCTTGGTAACATCTTTTGAGGGTCACATACAAAATTTAATGAATCATCGGTGTTGCCTTTTGCGCTACAAGGTTATCTAAATACTCTTCCATCGTGGGCATTTAATGTATTAATTCATTTAGAGAGGTCTTTTTGATATCGTTATATTCTGCAATATTGTTTCATCACGTAAGTAACTAACCTTTAACAGAATCCATCCTGAGTGTGGAAAATAAATAAAACCCTTCTATCTTTTTCAGGGTTCACATGAAGTTTTGAGACTTTTTAAAGCTGAATAAAAATACGTTGTCCTCGTTGAATGTTCTATTAACTGAACATAACTAAATCTTTACATATACCGAGCTGATTAATTGCTTTGTTTCAAATGCTAACGAATACATGCGATAAGAGATTTTATAGAACCTCTGTTTATTAAATATCTTTTCAAGAAATAATTCTGCTTTTGGCTCTCTCGATAACACTCAAATATATATGTGTTAATTTTTAATGCGTTTTTTAACATTCTAACACTTCTAAATATTACAAATGCCGTAAGTGATTCAGGCGTATTCTCTACACGCGCATCCGGTATCATTTCACATAACCCAACTTCGTAGCTTTCTCTCTCGCTCGAGTTTTATAAGACTCATAACTCTGTAGTAAAAGTCTGAATATTTATTTTCGATATAATCCATAGAAGACGATGATGGCAGAGAACGTTAAATGAAATGATCTTTCACTCTCCATGTTCACAAAGTAAATTGATCAATGTTTCTTAATTTCGCAAGCATTTATATGAACTGTTAAAACTTCCACCTGGTTATAATCCTCAATTTTTTTGATATATTTAGTTATTTTACCTTTTTCTTTAGATCCTAAATATTTTTTATATTTTTATATTCGTGACTCTTAAGATCAAATCGTTATTTTCTGTTTTTCTTGTTTATAGAATCCTCCTCTTTATTTGTTCACCATCTAAATCGTCAAGAAAAGTATAAATTTTTTTTAACCTGTCTCTCTAGGGAATTTTGATGGTATCTACTTTAAAATACTTTTTCTCGACATCAGCTTCATACCTTTTTTCTTTTCCTTGAATTTTCATTAGTCGCGATACTCCTACTAATCTCTACCTTTTAAAACACCCTCCGTGTTATCTTTTATTTTTTCCCATTGAGTTGATTTTTTTAGGTTACAGCTGGTTTTGTTCTCACCATCTCCTCTAATAAAGGGTATTCTAAGTGTTCTACTGATAGACGATTAATAGGAGTAAGCCAAGGTCTTGTAGTATATCGATATATTTATAAGTATTCATCTCAGTAAGGTACCTATGCATTCTTTTTTTTAATAGTTCTTTGTACTCTTTTCAACTATGGCAGCTTATTAATGAAAAATGTGTTGTAATAACTCTATGTCATTACTCCTGGGTAACTTTATTCCTTGAAACTCTTTTTGCCTAAAAATTTCCTGTACGCCTTTATCTGTTCCAATATCATTTGAAGGATATCTTCTGCCATCTCTTTAATAATTTCTTTGCCTGACTGGCTGTAGCAACAATTCTTGAAATTTTTTTTTATTTTTAATAACGATAAAAACAGATTTTCCTGGAATATACATCTATCACAAAAGAATAATTGAATACACCTCATTATAAGATTTTCTAATTTTATCATATCCTCAATCTAACTGCCATACGTTATCTAAATGCAGAGCTATAGTTTTTTTCCGTGTCGGAAATTTTTTTTTCGTATAGGTTTACTGTAGAGTAAAAGCACCTCACCGTTCTTAAAAAAATTTTCAATTCTTTTTTATTAATTTTGAAGGAACCTTTTGAAGCAAAACCTTTGGAAAAAACCACCGTAACTGTATGGTTTGTTTCACATCAAAGTATATTTATCGACCGCTTCCTTAGCCTCCATGATTACAATGACATTAACAATAAAAGTTATATTCATTTATACTGAAGGTGATATAACACCCAATGTATATATGAAATATTTATTTTTAATTAACAAATTAATATTACTATTTTAAATTACATAAAACATTTAATCTGATTTATAGAGACCGTTGTTTATTACATAATTTTTAAATTACAAATAATACAATCATATAAATAAATTACCAATAAATATTCAAGGAATAATCCATTTTTGATGCGATGTATGGTTTTTTTTATTCTTCCTACACTTGAAACGTATTGTACTTCTACTTATCAGCTTCAATCTATCTATGCAAAAGAAGTGCCAGAGGGACTTGCCGTCAGGTCTAGGAGAATATTGGGAAAATATTATCCAGATCCGCAATCTTTGTTTTATTCTGGATTTTAAAGTTCTCGGAAAATTAATAGTCTGAAGTTTTTGTTTGATCCCGTTCCATCCTGCTACAGGAGCCTTCTTCCAATCACGTGAAAGATCGGATATCAAGTCAACAATATTCGATCCGGCTATGACTTCTCCATCAAAAATGATTTGACCGAGTTCATTCCATGTAATCTGATCTTTTAAAATATTATATAGAGCTATACCCGTTTTCTTACTCCTCATTGGTAAGCTTTCCTTGAGTACATGTTTAAAATTATCTTCTCTTATGACATCAATCTTAGTATTTGTGGCTAGAGCTGAGTCTTCCTTCTTAGGTGAATTTAATAAAACTTTTAGATCTACTAATTTTTGTATAGCATTTTGATATAGGATTCTTTTTTCATGAATGTTAACATCAGAGTTTAATATTTGATGCAGTTCCATCTCGTAATTATTTATCTGTTCAACTTGCGGATCATATAAACTCAAAGGCTGCTATTGAATCAAGGGATGATAAGGGTTTAAGGGTTATACCCGATCTGTTGCAGTTGGGAGTTTGATTGAGGGATAAGGTGGGCAGTGTGGTATGGCTGGTTTGATTTACTGATTTACTGTTGTTGTTCTTGTTGTTCTTGTTGTTGTTGTTGTTCTTGTTGTTGTTGTTGTTGTTGTTGTTGTTGTTGTTGTTGTTGTTGTTGTTGTTGTTGTTGTTGTTGTTGTTGTTGTAGAGGTAGGGTTTCCTTGTGTTATATTTTACATCTCTAAATCGCTAAAGGGTAAAACGCACCAACCTTCTTCATCTTTTGAGCAAGCCACTTTGGTTATCCAAAGGGCTATAAGGAAAGAGTAAAGGTAGGAAACACTCCACCTTTCTGTAATAGCCCTTTTTTCCTTTTTTTTATTTTTTAGAAGTTTTCTTACGTTACAGCTAAGTTTTAAATGATTTTCCATGACGACGCGCTTTCCTTCTGAGGTCTGTTTTAAAGGAACATTTCCTTTATTTCGTCTACCGCCCACTTGGAAAATCAATTATTTTTCAGGGCCCCCCAATTTTTTTTACTTTACAAAAAACTTAAAACCACAATGAAACATATATATATATATATATATATAATATATTATATATATAATATATTATATATATATATATATATATATATAATATAATATATAATATATATATATATATTAGATATATATATATAATATATATATATATATATATTTATATATATATATATTATATTTATATAATATATATATATATTATATTATTATATATATATATATATATATTATATATTATATAATCTATATATATATATATATATATAAATATATATAGTATATATATAGATTAAACATGTATAAACTAAATTTTATACAATCAAACAGGCACTAATATGAAACTAAAATTTTACTAACTTTGATGTATTGTTGTAGTAGGTAGGTTTTAAATTCAGTGAATTTTAAAATATTTAAGCAGATGAAATTACAAATCAGCCATCACCCCCTAAACCACTTTCAACACTCCCATTTTTTTTCTAGGCCCCTTACCGCCCCCCTCTAGGCCTCCAGCGCCCACAAGGGGCGTTATCGCCCACTTTGAGAACCACTTGATTTTTTAAGGAACATTTCCTTTATAAGATTTAGGCATACTTTTAATATACATTGTAATAAATTTTTCATCTTTCACAGATCAGTTTACGTTTTTCAGAAAGCTTCCTCAGGGTTTTAAATTTTCTCATAAGAGTTAAATAATCTGCTACTAGAGTATTCATTAATTCAGGTATGTATACTGTTTCCAATCTCGTTAGGTAAGAATATTTGTAACGCAGTAACACTCTATGCGTGTTCTTTGGATGAAGCTCACAGAGTAATTAACCGTGAGGTAATAGATGTAACTCCTTTTTTATATACTTTTAGGAACTCTTCTCGTGGGTAAGGGAACATTTGGGTGTAGCCACAAATTGACCTACCTCATATCCCTATTAATTTTGTCCCGAACAAGAATTAAATACTGCCGTGTTTAAAGACACATCCCTTATATACTATTCTGATGAAAGATATTCTGCGTAATAAAAAATACTGTGATGTTTAAATGATGAGAGTAAACTGTGGAAGTTTCTGCTATATCCTCATTCAATTTATACATCAAATTCATCCGGATTTATAATTTTACTTGTCCCTGGTAAACATTGAAGAGCTTTTTATGTCATATAACCCTTCGTTAAATTCGATTACATCTTTGTAATCTTTTAAACTTTTCTTGGGTAAATCTGTAAGACCATATTTTTAACAGGTTGCTGTTCAAAATCTCGACCTCTTTTAAAATGTTTTAATAACAGAAGGTTTTCCCCGACCCTGTAGGACCACATACGAGAGATGTACATGGTGAGCGGAAGATAAATTTACCAACCTCCATTCTAGGTTGACACCAAAACACTAATGAATAAGAAAAAGGTTTGCACCTATGTTATAAATGGTTCATTAGATCAATAGAAATTAGAACTATGGATGGGAGGAGGGAGGAGGGAGGATGGTATGTTAGTTATCTTAAGAAAGAACTTATTGTTTTTAGGGTGGTGTAAAAATAACACTGCTTAATAAAAAAAATTATGACTTGAATCAATAGATTCATAGATCATAGATTTCATCACAGGATAGGAAGTGATGAGGAAGGTTGTGTTGATCTACTGGATTTACACTGATTGTAGGGAAATGGGTAAAACAACAATTTTAATAAAAATATGACTTGAAGTCAGTAGAATCAATAGAAATCAATAGATGAGAGGGGGAGGGGGTGTCGGGATGGTTTTGGTTTAATTTACTGATTTTTTGATGATTTAGGGTATTAAAAACATAAAGCAATTTTAATAACAAATATTACTTGAAACCAATAGATCAATAGATCAATTAAGGGTGGGAGGGGAGGAGGGGGTGTGGGTGAGGGTTGTTTTTTTGATTTCTGATTTCAATTTTTTTAGGGTATGTAAAAACAACAATTTTAATAAAAAAATGAACTTCCTGTGGGAAGTTTCCTTTTATTATAGATCATTTTTGGTTTTTGCGTTTTTGACTGTGGATGTGACAGGTTGTATTTTACTGAGCTCAATGGGTTTGATTTAATGTTTATAATGTGTTTAGTTATTTTTTTCCCATTACGTGGTTGATATGTAACTGCTCTCTGTTTTAATTTGTTTTAACTATTGGTTTTAATATTTGGAAGAATTATAATCCCTAATAAAATATAAAGTTATTCGTTTTTAATTTTTGTTTTTGTAAACTTTTATATATTTTAGATAGTCATAGTTAGTTTTTTAGAATTGTGCAATACGTAGTTTTTGCTAGTACTAGGTTTATAATATATATTTATATTATAATAATTATATATATATAATATATATATATATATATTATAGTATATATTATTATTATATAATATATATATATATAATATATATATATATATATATATATTATACTATATTATATATATATATATATATATATATATATATATATATATATATCATTATATATATATATATTATTATTTTTCTTTGTCTTTTTTAAACTTTAGTTTTTAGTTGTTTCTATTTTTTTATTTATTTTAAAAGGGTTTTTGAACAACACCTACGTATTTAGTTGCATATTATTTTAATTTATACAGATTTAGTTTTATGTCGAATGATTGTAATTTTTTTTATTCGTAAATCTGTTAGAAGTTTGTGGAGTGCGTGAATGTTTTAAACTTTCTGGATTTTTTTTTTCAGGTTTTTTCCATATTTAATTGTAAATAACGGGTTTTAAGCATTTTTAATAATCTTACGTTTTTTAGTGGAGTGCAAACAACTTTATCTGTTTTCAGCCCTTTCGTTTTTATGTCGTTCTGTTTTTGTGCTGTTGTTTTTGTTGTTTGTGTTGTTGTTGTTGTTGTGATGGAAGGTTTGCACAGACGCGGGCCTTTCTATACGACTTTAACAACATCCGCGCTTTAGTGTTAAAGGTAAATAGAGTTCTCTCTAACTCTAGCCTAACCTTCTGATCCTGTCCTGAGACCCCAAGATAGCTAAAGAATTTCTCTAACTCCGTTTAATATGTCCAACTAATAAACTTATTTGTCATACTTTTCCGCTAAAGGGTGGAGTAATGTTGCCTATGTTAACATAAACACTCCTGTCACTCTCGTGAATCTCGAATCTTCCTAATCTCGATGTTCTATGGCTTAAATCCCTTTCTCCCTTCTACTACAAATAATTTGTGTTCTGCTACTGCTTCTCCTAACAGACGTTTCACGCCTTTTTGAATTATTCTACTACTTCTACGAAGACGTTTTTACATCTTCAATCCAAATAGCTGAAGGTCTCTATTTAGTTGATTTTCCTTGTACATAAACACTGATGGTTTGGGGTTCTCTCATACCGATTTAGGTGGGGGAGGGGGCTGAATCATTCCACATTCTCAACGATCTGGAGCAACTAATTAAAGAACCCCACACATCCGGATCGTCCGCTAACCAATTCCTTGAAACACACTTGACCTATAGTTTCACCACAGTCCCTTCTCTCTTAAAATTACCACTTTCGCTCCTATCGGTAAATCTGACCACAACCTAAAATATCATTATTAAATTTTTAATACTTTCTCTCCAACACTTCCCTGCGCTACTCGTTTTTTCTGGCACTTTGATCGGGCAATTTGGAGGGGGCCTTGCGTCGGGCTTTTTCTACGCTACTATAATTTGGGGAATGACTGCTTTGTCTCTGGTGACGCTTTCACTTCTGCCGATAAGGTGGAAGCTGTAACCGTTGATGGGATGAGCAGGTTTTTCATTCCCTTCTTCGACTAAATCTTTCTCTCTCAATAACCCCATAGTTCGATTCGTGCTTGTTCTTCTGGCCATCTCAGGCTAGAGAGCAGTGCATATACGGGAGTGGGAAAAATTCCTCGTTCTTCGGCTATCACTCTTGCTAATTTTCATTCTGCTAGAAAATCGTTGCAGGGTACTTCTTCGACGAGCCAAGCGGGCTTTCATCAAACAAAGGTGCGCTAACCTCCTTTGGTTCTCCTACTGACAACTCTTCTTGGCTCTTGCCAAAAAATATCTCTAACAACTTCTGCCAAATCTGCCTTTCTCCTCTTATTCATTCGATCTGATGGTTTCTGTTGCTAATTCTCCAAACTGAAAGGCCCAATCTCTTCGGCCTCTCTATTTTCCCTCTAACTAAGCCCTGGACGATTCTGGCATTCCTCAATCCTCCTCCTTTCCTCTCAGGTTGGTCCTATGCCTTTGCCTGTGATTACCATTTCGATCGGGTGCATGGGCTTCTTAAAATCTACGACGTTAGGAAGGCGGGTGGGCCCCCGGACATGGGCAATTTTTTCCTCCTCGAGTTTTGAGGGGGTTGTGCTTCCCTGCTGACCCCGCCCTTCGTTCAAGTACATCCCTAGTCTCAATACTAACACTTTCCCTCAGTGTTTGAAGCAACGCACATGTACAACCGATTCCGAAAAAAAGGTAGCCGCTTTGACTGGAAATCTTTCTAACTATCGCCCTATAGCTCTCACTTTGTTCTATCTATCTAAGATCTTTTTGAAACCCTTCTCAACTCTCATTTCTTAGATCATCTTGATCTCATCAGTTCTTTCCGATCGCCCGTAATGGCTTTTCGGCGCTCGCAGATCTACTGCGATAATACTTTCCTATTCTCCTTGATTTATGGTTTTCCGCCCTTAGGAAACTACGGGGAAAGACTTGGCGTTGGTGGCGCCCTTGACAATATCCAAATAGCATTTGGACCGGGTAATGGCACGCGTCACTGCCCTCCAAGCTCCCTTCCTTTGGGTTTCCTCCTTCACTTTGCTTAATTATGTCTAGTTTTCTTCTCAAATCGCTCAACTGTCGGCTGTTGTTGAGGGGCGAAACTTTCTTCTTCTTTTTTCTGTTTAATTGTTGGTGTTTCACTCAAGGGTTCTGTCTTATCTCCTTACTTTATTCTTACTTTTCCTTTCATTAAAATCTTCTCACCTGCACATCTAACTCTATTCCACTTCGCATGGCCGGACTCGACCTTATTCTTCACCTCATTTCATTCTTGCCTTCCCCTCTTTTACTTCCTAGAATTGCCACTCGACTTCATTCTTTCATCAAATCAATTCTTCTTGCTGATCTAAATAGGATTTCCGGGTGGGGTGGTCCTCAACCTTGTGAAATTCATTTAAACTCTAAATGCTTCCCTCTCTAAACACCTTCCAACTTTTTTCCTATCTCTTTCCGACGGTTCTCTCGTCCTCTCCTGTTGGACAATATAAGAATCCTTGGCCTTAACATAAAAAAACTGTCTTTTCACATCACCATCACAACGGTTGCTAGGGCCGGCGCCTCAAAGAAACTGGGGGGTTCTGTTTAGATGCGAGACTTTTTTTTCCTCTTCACAGTTTTTTCATCTATAAAAGGGGCTCATTTGCCATGGTATGAGGCATTGTTTTCACATCTGGGGGGCTTCTGGGTTTACGCCGGCTTTTGGACAGGTCCGAGTCGGCCAAAAAGAACTTAATAAACTGTTCGTACTTTCCCTTCACTTGACCCTTATCTTTGCGGCGCGATTGTTTTGGTGCTTTAATCTCTTTTTCTAATAGGTACCGGCCAAGCGGCAGTGCTCTAAGGGAAACTTGGTCACTCGAGTACCTCCACTTACACGTCCTCGTCAACACAAGGGGTTGCTGTGTCCTGCGCATGAAGTTTTTGTGTGATATTGGCAACTCCAGGATAGTTCCGCTGCGGTGCTTTCGCTTCTTCCAGCCATTCTGTTTCTGTGGAATTCCTCCATCTTCTGGTTTTCCCTGCTGAAATTAAAATCTCCCGCACTTCCAAAGCCTGCGTCTGTGCTCATATGCCGTAGTAAATTGCGTTAGTTGTGTACTTCTGAGGCGTGCAAACACCCCCCTCCTTGAATAGGGCTTCCGTGATGCCAGTGGGTGGTGACAACTGTAAAAAAAAAAAAAAAA
>JABUQX010016846.1:0-24947 GCA_015478945.1 Trachelipus rathkii | reverse complement strand
TCAGATTCGTAACGTCACACGATATATAATTTGTAACCTGCAAATTATATTTCGCGTGACGCTACGAATCCAAAAAATCAAAAATATCAAAAAAATAAAAAAAAAATCACATTGATTTTTAAAAAAAAAAATCAAAAAATCACCAAATCAAAAAATCACCAAAAATGCCATCCCTGATTTTTTTTAATAAGTTTAGTAAGTATAATTATTAGTGTTTAAATAAGTTATTTAAATTATATATATACTGTATAATATCTGAGTAATCTAATTTTATTTATTTCATTATTGAAAATGATTTGAAACTACAATGATGAATTTGCTTATTATATGGATGAAATATTAACTGTATATTAATCAGGTGATAACTAGTAATAATTATTAATTTAGAAAAAAAAATTTGCCTAAAAAAATCAAATAAATAAAAAAAATCAAAAAAATCGTGATTTTTTCATAAAAAAATCAATTGATTTAATCAACTGATTAAATCAATTTGATTTAATCAGTGCCAACCCTGTTATTATTATTATTATTATTATTATTATTATTATTATTATTATTATTATTATTATTATTATTATTATTATTATTTATGAACGATTATTATTTTATCCCTTTACCCAAATTTAGAGGATTAGGAATATAGGTTGCTATTTCCATAGCATCTTTAGCATATGTTATATTAAGTTGTTGATATGTAGGATAACAGGTAGAGAAGAGGAGGAAGGATGTGGGATTATTTTGAAAAGAGAGAGAGAGTTGAAAATTCTTTTAAACAACATTTCTTACTCTTACTCACCCTAGAAATTAGAAGTATGGGTTTAGTATATTTTATTTTTTACGTTGAGACTAGAGAAGTTATTTTGGAGAGGTTGTGTTGAAAATTTATATCGTTAGCGTATTTATTCATTGACAGTGATTTTATTTGAAACGTTGAATTTGTCCAATTAATTTTTGAGACTCGAAAAAATTTGGTATTAACTTTCTAAGCTTCTTGGTATTTGAACCTCATATTTTTGCCCCCTTCTTTATCAAATTTGTGCCCCATTAAGTGTAGGTAGAGTTTGCAATTTAGGTTAAATTTTTTTTTCCTTTTTTTGGTCTAGTATGTAAACTTTAATCTTCAAAATTGTGGTCATTACCGAAGTAAGCATTAAAAATTTGTTGCGGAAGGATGTTAAGATATAGAAATATTTAGATAAACTATATATATATTAAAATATGGTGATAAATATAAATTGTTGTATGGGTGACGATTATATGTTTTGCTTGGTGTGGATAAAGGTTATGTGAAAATGATATACTTAATGTGGAGAAAGATTATTTGAACATGTTGTACTTAGTGGGAATGAAGAATATACGAAGATGTTGTTCTTGAAGTGAATGAAGAGTATATGAAGATGTTATACTTGGTATGTGTGAATATTATAAAAGTTGATATACTTTAGGTGGTATAAGATTATACCGAGATGTTATGCTTGGGGTGAATTAAGATGTTATACTTTTTTTTGGTGTGGAAGAAGTATGTATGAATTTGTCACTTTTGGTGTGGGTGAAGATAATAGAGTTCTTTTTCTTGTTGTGATTGAAGATGTTATACTTGTTGAAAGTATTTTAGTAAAGGTTTGTGTATGATTTTGAGTGAAGTGTATATTTGTGTGTTTATATTTTATACTTTCATTATTATTATGACGTACTAAACTTTCCTTGGCTTTGCTTCCAAATTTAAAGTCTAGGTCTTTGATATTTATTATTTAATATTAAACTTTTTTAAAAATATCTAATTAATATCTTTACAGCTGAATATTTATTTAACCTTTTTCAATTTTTTTTATTTTTATCAGTTTTTAGATGCTTATATTTTTCCTCCTCATTTAAAAACTATCTCCTTAACCAACTGTTATGTCTCATATTATCATCGGAGTATATTAATTATTATCATTGGTACAAAGGAGGTGGGCTTATATACCTGATCATTCTTCATTCCTGCTCATTTGATCACTAGTTTCGACATATTGCCAAAATGATATTTAAAACGTATTAATATGCCAATCGAATGCGAAGGACTTTCACTGCTAAAGTTCTTCGGGTGTTTAAGGCCTTTGAGTACTCAGCAATTATGGGATGAGAAAGCCGGGTGCTTTAAAAACTACGCTTGAAGCGTTCTTTTTTGGGGACGTGGATGGCCTAGTGGTTAGAGCATCCTGTTATTGTTAACTCTGCGACGCAGAGTCCAATGTTCGAATCCCGCTGATGGAGAGTAAAATCTCCTGTGACTCATTCATTTAAAATGAATGGTCTGCAGATATGAATTGAATTTACATTGATTCAAGAATTCAGATCTTACTTCGAGTAGCCTATTTTCGTGAATGTTCACCTTGTGTGTTGATCTTCACACTCTTATGGGTAATCGATTCACATTCGATTCGTCGAGTATATACCAACTTTAACTCCTTGATGTTATAGTATACCTTTTATATTTTCATGTTCATATCTTGTCATTCTTTTCAGATAATTTTGCATGGACTTAACGTTTTTTTTTAGTTTAGTCTTGGCATATCTTTTCGCTTGTCCACAGGGGTTTAAATAATGATAAAACTTTCATTACACTGCCATTAACAATTGCAGAGCTGCAAACTATTCTTTAAATATAGAATTTAAATTAATATGAGGCGTAGGCGTACTCGATGTCGGATCTTCAAAAAACTCGAGGGTTAATACAGGTATCATACTGCAGAAGGAATAGGTGTGTCCAAGGTCATATTTCAAACTCGTAGGCTGACGCAGATGTCCTCATACTTCAGTATCTTACTGACGCTTACACAAATATTTTACTTAAATCCGAATGCAAGAATATATACATATATGCTGCTTTTTATCCTTCACATACTTGTTAAGTTTTGATTAAGAGACCTACACATCATCACACAAGAAGTATAAACGCATTATGCGTCAGTATGTGCAGGGTTGTGCAATCAAAGTCCCATATTCATTGATTTGAATCAGAGTCAGAACTGGATCCTGGCAGTAACAGATGTGACTCAACAAGCCAAACTGGTCATGAGTCGAAATCGGATATATTTTCTTATGTAATGGATTACGAGTTGGGGAAGTGTGATTATTGTTTGATACATAAAAGTTTTTAAAGGGATATGGAAATTAATAGAAAGGTTAAAGAAATTAAACTATTGTTGGTTTTGGTACTTTTTTTTTCTCTCTTTAAACAGGTACGGTAGTTAGTCATGTAATTCAAACTGGTTTAAATTGAAATTTCTTTAATTAAGTTATTCCTCATCCCCTAACTACATCCTCCTTTCTTTAAATAATTCCTCATCCCCTACATCCCCCTTATATTGTCTTTCCTCATCCTCCCATTTAGGTAAGTCTTATCTTATTTAACTATTGTTTATTACTTTATCAGTCATTAAATTCATTTTTATTGTTCTATTCCTTTTCATTTGCACAATCATTTCGCCTCCTCCAAATGTGGAAAACAATTTCTTCCTTTCCTTTTGTTGCTGTTTCGGACGCCACTAGCATGTAAAGTTGTCGCATAGTCATATACCGAACCGCGGTGCCTACGGGCAGGGCGGAGGAAGGATTTGAGTCAAATTTAGTACCGGTGGCGGGGTTGGCCGTGGAGTTAGCAATTCTTCAGGTAAAGACGTGACCAGAAAAACGTAGAACCCCTATAGGCATAAGGACACTTCTTGGAATTATGTACCACAATTTATCAAACGGCAGGTATAGTTTGAATTTTCCTATTTGTCCCTTCTACGGGCATGGGTAACTGGTCTTGAGGTTAATGTAGAAATTGCCATGATAAATAATATATAATATTAAAATATATAATTTATATATATATATATATAAAATAATTTATATATATATATATATATATAATATATATATATATATATATATATATATATATATATATATAATATATATATATATATAATATATATATATATAAATATAAATATATATATATATATTATATATATATATATATATATATATATATATATATATATATTATATATAGTATATATATTATATAGTGGTTGAATTTAATTCAACGTCTTTTCTCTGCTATTACTTCCACCCTTTCCTCACTTACGTTGTAGTCTTGTAAGGGCAAGCGGGTACTTACCAATGATGAATGTTCATAAGACATTGATTGATTTCTGTTGAGGGTTTGTTAGGAAACTTAACGCGGTACTCTTTCATAATGCAATGTAGTTCTTCTTTCTCAGTATAATATTATATATATATAATATATTATATATATATATAATATATATATATATATATATATATATATATATATATATATATATAAATAATATATAATGTATATATATATATATATATAATTATATATATATATATAAAAGAATATAATTAATAATATATATATAATATATATATATATATATATTATCATTATATATATATTATATATTAATAATATAATATATATATATATATATTATTATAATAATATATATATATATTATATATATATTATAATTGATGGGTAATTTGTGCTTACATTTGCTTTCAATTAAAAAATAAATTATTATTATTGTCTTTGTTATTGTTTTATTTGTTTGTTTCAGCTTTCATTGTGTACTGTGTTTATGATTAGCTGATTTAGTTTGTTTTGTATTTATTGTAGCGTGTGTGTGTGTTCCAAGATTACTGCAAGAACTTTGGATTACGAAACGAAGAGGTAAGATTTTTTTTTTTTTTTTAATTATGGCCAACGAAAATGTGGGCACAATTTTTTGTCCAAAAATCTTTTGGCATAAAAATAGGTAGAAAAAGTATGTAAAGGTTTACAGCAATCATAGTGTGAGGGATGGCTAGTGTGAGGGATGGCAATTTATTAAACCTGTCCAACAAAACCCCATCAATAAGAAAAACGGTAAATAAGAAATAAAGTATCCTGTTAATGTTTTCCCTTAAGAAATAATAATTACCATGTGATGGAAATTCCCCCATTCAACACGCACAAAATAATCCTTTTTTTTTTAATTATTTATTAAACAGTTTTTCCAACTCCCTAGGGCATAGTGGATTAAAGTTGAAGTTACACGAGCGACGTTGATCAAGCTAGCCCCCTCATTCCTGAAGATGTATTATAATTTATTATTATTATTATTATATTATTATATTATTTGATTATAAATCGTTTCACTGTCACCGATAGGACATTTCCAAAATAGTTTCAGTTAGATTGATTTGTATGAACTGAGTGAACATTCATCATTAAGAATTATTCCTGTGGGTGGGAAAAAGAAAATTTCTCAACAATGTCCTGCGTGTCTAGTTTAGGCGACTTTAGAGTCGTGGTAGGCATGAGTTGGGGGGCCCCTGTATTACATGGTTGATTCTTTTAATGGTATTCTTCTACTTCACTTATTGTTTTCGGAACATGTTTGTGCAACCCACCCCCAATTTGTGGGTAGTCTGATGATGAAGCTAATGACATTTGTTAGGGTTTATATTATATAAATGTATTGGTTGTAACACTCATCTATTACACCATTCATTTTTGTTGTATGCCTAACCAGATTTAGGACTAACATAGATGTTATATATTAAAATATTGCAATTTAAATATTGTAAAAACATCTAAGAACTAATCAGATATTTATACAATTTTCAGTTAACCGGGACTTAGAACTAACATAGTGCTATGTAAATGAGTACTTAAGTAATGTAAAAAAGATCGCCATTATCTGTCCACAACATAAGGCGGACTAGCCGTACACTAGTGACTTTAGTGTATGAAACTCATCCCGAATTTCAGAAATAGCTAAAGAATGAAGTTTTAAGAATTATATATATATATATATGTATATATATATATATAATTTAATTACTCTGAGATATATATATTACAAATATTTATATTAACATATTATATTATAATTACTCCAGATAGATATTTAATATATTAGAAAGTTAATTAAAAATAAAGAAATACCAAAAGTTTTGTGGCTTCCTAAATTTAAAAAATAAATTCCATATGTTCGGGTTCATACAAATCTGTTCGCTAGTTGTAACAGACGAGGTCAGAATGAAATGGGATAAAAAAAAAAATAGTTTATAAGTAAGGTTTGGAACAATATACTCTTTATGTTTATTTGTGTGAGTGTTGGCTGTAATTAAATTGTCAATGGGTGAAATAGTTTTTGTTTTTTTTAGTTTATAACCTTAATAGGAGGAAGTTTTATCTAATCTTTTTGAGTTTCGTTATTCTTTAGTTAATTAATATTTGGATTTGAAATCCTGTCTTTCTTTTGGTTTAGCGTTTGGATTTCCTTCAAAATGGTAAGATTTTCATTAGGTATATTCCATGTAAGTTCTCCCAAAATAATATTTTCATATTGTAACATGTGGAATTTTTGTCAAAAGTACCCTATTTGTTCATATTTTATACCAGTTTTAGGTATTCCTGTCCAGTTATACCATTGTACATAACTTAAAGGAATACCTTTGTTCAGTGTCCCTTCTGGGGTAGAAAAGTCAAATTTGGAGGTAAAAAAAAAAATATAAGAATTTTGCTTAATTTTGTTGAATATTGGTTGAATTTATTGGTCAACAGCGCCTTTCACCTTCGTCAATCATCTACGACAAAGGCTGCCTACAAGCAGGGGAGGAATGGCTCCAGAGGAACTTATTACTCGTTGCAGGCATTATGGTTGGATTAGCATTCACGCAGGTTTGTTTTTTTTTTTTCTTTCTCACATTTTTGATTATGTGATTTATCACAGGTAGGTTTTGTTGTACAGCTCGATTGCTCGCTCACCCAGAGAAATTGTTAATAAATGCGAATGGCTTCAGCACTGTAATAACGTCTTTAATTTCATTTTTGTTATGTACTACTATCTGCCAGTTTTTATTTCTGTAAGGAGTTCGGAACAGGAGCTAATAGTTTGTTTTTTTTTAAATAATAAAGGCAGCAAAAATTTTCCCATCACCTCAGCCCTACTTGTAACTCACATTCAATTTGTTGTTACAAAATTTGATCTTCAGTTCTTTTCTTCTTAGATGTGGTTTATGTTCATTCAGTTTAACTCTTTTTTTTGTTTTGTTTTTTAATCTTAATATAAAATAAAGTTTCTTTCATCTCAATTATTTACCGATGAAAGTGTTACTTCTTCCCGTTGTTCGGTTCCGTAGTAGCAATTATTCTAGAGAAATTTTACCCTCCTAGAAATGGGGCATACCCTGAAGTTACTAAATTATTATATATATAATATAATATATATATATATATAATATATATATATATATATATATATATATATATATTATTATATATATATATATATATATATATATTATATATAATATATATTTTAGTATATATAATTCACCCACCTTCTTCTCGCCCAAGGGGACTGGTGGTAAGGTTGCGTAACTTGCACCGGAAAAAGAAAAAGTAGTAGAATATTATGACACGTAAGTCGAAAGAAAGCCCCAGGCCTTACCATTCCTTTATACCAGTTAGTTGAAAAACTCATCCGCAGTTTCAGAAAAAAATCCACCCAAGAGCTTCATGGGATCGCGACGGACCTTCCACTGTGGTCAGTCTCGTGTAAGTGTTCTTCCCTTGGCCCAAGTGGGCCACAAACCTACCCCCTCAATAATATCCCGCATTCACTTCCTTATTATGGCACCTTTGTTTCCGCCGCTGCCAAACTCACTTTTCTCTCCTTCAGGCAATTCCTTTACTTAATCAATCCACTTTCCTTTCGGTCTCCCAGCCGGTTTTGATCCCAGCACACTCACCAACTATACATCGCTAAAAAAGAACCCGACTATTATCATCCTTTTCCGGCATGACCAAACCATCAATCAACGTACTCATTCATTGATCATTACCGCTTCTTCTCAACCAACACAAAACTCTCTAATACGTTTCATTCCTCATTTTTCAATCCTTCTAAGACTAATAACACGTCCCTAAGATTGTTCATCTGAAAAGATTGTACCTTATATTATACCTTCTTATTCCAGGACCATAGTCTCACTAACTATACATTAACATAGGTAACTACATACCCTGCTTTTAGGACTTCTAGCCGCACTTTAAGGACTTCTTCCTTTACATTCCACCAAGAATTTAAATCATGCACCAGCCCACCTCTCTACAGTTCACAACTTCCCTACTACTCTCTGCATCATTTGTTCCCCATTTTGAACCAACATTATATCCTAAATATTTAAACTCGGACACTGTTAAAGTTGCTCACCATCCACAATTATTTCACCGAGGACTGTCCTCACTCACAACCATAACCTCATAACCTTACTTTTATCTACGTTTACTTTCAAACATCCTTTTACATACCCTGCCAAATCCCCTCTGGCCTATCTTCTTTAACTCTCAGATTCGCACACACCAAAAACCAAGGATCATCCTTCATATAATAGGTAGGCCACCCTCCGCACTCTCTTCCATTCTTTCCATCATTCTTAACACCTTCCCCTGCGACCCCCCCACCTCGTAATTCTTTCATAAACCCCAACCATATAACCAAATTGAATAACCAAGGAGACATTAGACATCTCTGCCTACGTGTTTAATAATATTTAGAAAACAAATCCACTCAAAACCATAGGCTGAAAATTGGTGAGTATTCTCTATCGTCACGGCATTACTTTTTGATTCCATTCAGAAGCGTACCACCAAACACCATATCATTCCACTAACACCTGCCATTAAGAGCTTCCCTATTAATCCTATCGTACACCTTGTTACAAATCCATAAAAACCTAAATACAAATATATTCTTTCTTCTGCTCTCATTTTCTCAATGCATATGCTTTAATGTAAGGATTTGATCCACGCATCCTCTCCCGCATACTCGAGCCGCATGTCCGGTGTGCGTGCGAGCGCAAATCGCCTCTATATCGACGCACTCTTTCTCACAAAATCACCAGCATAACCGTAATAGCATTTCTCTCATGTTCACCAGATGCAATAACTAACTATAAGAGTCTCCTCTCCTATATATTCCGTTGCACAGTTACCCCTTAGTCCCCCTTACCCTTATTCTAGTACTGTGTGCTGTTGTGACTGTTCATCTTCTCATATACATTCCCGCGAGTGCGCGAGGGGCGTGAACGGGATATCTCCTCATACAAACACTTTCTCACTCTACTGCTCTCATACTGCCCCGCTGCGCGTGTGAGGATGGACTCATCCCAACAATTACCTAGTCTTCTTGCCACCAACAACCCACACAACATCACTATCACATCTTCTTTACTGCAAAATGTTATGCAGATTTTCGAATGTGTTCCCCCTACACTCTCCTCACATCCATTTCCTCAGTTGCGAAAGCACCATCCCTATTCATTATTCTAAGCAGATTCCCCTTATTCTCATTCTAGCCTTTCGCGCTTCCTTCCAAAAGAGCTTATAAGCTTATAAGTCCCCATTCATCCTCCTTCCAAACTCTTCTTTTACCTCTTTTTTTCCTCCTACATTTGCATCCTTTAGTATTCCTTTTTTCCTCCTTATACAATTAAAAACACCTTTCTTTTGAGACCTCACCATTAGCTTTTAATACATTTAACCACGCTTCTTTCTTACCTTTAATCGCTTGCACCACCTCTTCATTCCACCACTCACTGTTAACATTATTGCTTTCTACTTTAGCTCATCCACATACTTCTTTTTTGCACTACTAACAACCTCTTCCTTCATTTGCTCCAGAATTGTTTTTTCAACTTGTTCACCTTCAACTGATTTACTTCCAAGCGCTCTTAAATACTTATCCTTATTATCTTATTCACTTAACTTCTCACTCTTAATTCTACCCACTTCCTTCCTTTTAACCTTCCTCTCCATCCTAACTTAATTTTATATAAAACATCGTATTGATCTGATAATTAAATTCCTAACCCCCTCACCGATTTAACATCCAACACATACTTCAACATCTCCTTCACCAACACAAAATCAATCATACTTTTTACTTCGATACCGTCTCTACCTACACTATACTTTAGTATACTTATGAATACTCTTATGTTTAAAGAAAGTATTGCACACATACCTCTCTCCTCACAGAAATCGATCACCTGCCTACCATTCTAATTTTCTCCCAATACCCCAAAGCCACCTGTTATACCATCCATTTTTTGATGACCTATCAAACCATTTAGGTCGCCCAAAACAATCAATCTGAAGCTACTACTAACCCAATTCAAAATATCATTCAGATTAACCCAGAAAATCGCACTCTCTTCAATATTACCCTCAGATGGACCATATGTTACAACCACACATACCTTGACCTTTTCAAACTTAAATTTGACCATTAGAATTCTAGTAATCACACAAACAAAATCTACCATAGCTATGTAGAATAGATCACTCATCAGAATTGCAATTCCTTCTCTCCCCCTCTCATTCCTTTCCACATCAGCACAATCACATTTCACACCACACCACTCATTTTCACCGTTTCCTTTCATCTTTGTTTCAGTCACAGCGAGTAAATCAAATTTGCCCTTTCTAAATACATCCATCACCTTTCCTTCTCCTCAATATTTATTCCTCTGACATTCCATGTACCCATACGATTCATACATTTTCGCCGAGATCCAATCTTTACCAAAATCGGAGGCACACCCGGTGCAGTTAAAGGATTCCTTTCTGTCCCATGGTAAGGCCCATAGCGACTTTATCTACCGATGGTTTCAAGACGGAAGGAGGGGTGTAGGCTTCGGCTGTGTTTCCGGACATCACTGTATCCCACACTCTTCCACGGTATTCGTCTGTTTTTTTGGCTGAACTTATGGCGTTGGACAGAATCAGCACCATTGAGCGTGGGGGTAACTATAACATCTTTTCCGATTCTAGAAGCGCTCTCCAGGCGTTGCTTGACCGATCATCACGAAACCCTTTGGTCTCTGTCATTCAAAAGTCCCTCTGCTTGTTGCCTGTGAAGAAGCACAACATTGAGTGTTGTTGGATTCCCTCCCATGTAGGTGTTCCTGGGAAAGGGAGGCCAAATAGACGGCTACGCACAGGGTGTCGAGCATACATGTTGGGCGGAGGATGCTCGTGGCGCCAAACTACGGAACGTCAAACCCGTCATTGGACGGTTTTCTTCATCTAGTAGAAGGGGTCGAATCCCGGAGGTGGTCCTGGCTCGATTGCGCCTGGTTCATACCAATCACCCATGGATTTCTTATGACGCAGTGAATCCCCCCGACCTGCCAATTTTGTTTCTCCAATTGTCCTCTTACAGTCGTTCATCTCTTTGTGGGTAGCGAGGCCATCTCGACCCTTAGAAGCAAGCTCTTCCCTGATGTGCTCACTATACCTCTTCAGCATCGCTTTCCGTACATCTTATCCGAATCTGCTCACTTTCGTAGTGATCGAGTTTTTGCCTTCTCATTAGAACTGAACATCTTGTATAAGATCTAACCATCTCAGCTCTGTTCATATTTCGTTCGGTAAGAGATTTCCCATACTGTACACAGGATAGCCCCATTCCTGTGTGCTGTGAAGGTCCCTGTAAATCTCAAAAAAAATTATTTTTATTATTATTATTATTATTATTATTATTATTATTATTATTATTATTATTTATTATTATTATTATTATTATTAATTATTATTATTATAATTATTTTTATTATTATTATTATTATTATTATTATTATTATTATTATTATTATTATTATTTATTATTATTATTATTATTATTATTATTATTATTATTTTTTTTTTACTACTACAGATCCTGGGCATTTGTTTTGCGCAGAATCTTCGCGCCGACATCTACGCGCAGAAGGCGAAGTGGAACTGACGTTTAGCCCCTACAGCTGTATGAGCCTAACCTGAGTGAGTCCGGGGGTTCGATTGCCGTGCCACAGCTGCCAGAGTTCATCGTAGTAATCTTTGCTACAACGGCAAATATGTATTATTATTATTATTATTATTATTATTATTATTATTATTATTATTATTATTATTATTATTATTATTATTATTATATACATTCCTCCAAATTCATGTTTGGACGTGCGCGGTAAACGATTCCTAACTCTCTTGATAAGCTCTTAACATACCGCTGTAGGAGACTATTCCTAGAATTATATAAGCAGTTATATTACAATTATTATTATTATTATTATTATTATTATTATTATTATTATTATTATTATTATTATTATTATTATTATGAGGAGGCGTCATAGTTTTTTTTTGTTGGTTTTAAACAAAGAGTGTCAGGGGTCCTCTCTTATAAATACATTAATGTATATGAATCTCTTTTTTAATTTTATTTAAAGAATACTCATGTTGAAGTCTGTGGGGGTGGGGGAGGGAAGACCTTAGTAGTCGAGGTGAAAACTTTTTTTTTTTACGTTCCTTTATTATTATAATTGTTAGTTTTAAATTGGGGCTCACATGTAGAGGAAGTCACAAGTTTTAAATTGGGGTTCACATGTAGAAGAAGTCACAAGTTTTAAATTGAGGTTCACATGTAGAGGAAGTCATAGGCTCACCTTTATCACCCCCCCTCCTCTTCATCTTCACCTTCATCCTCATTTCTATCCTGGTTAGTATTATTTGCTTTTGTGATAAACTTACTTTCTTTCTTCCTTTAAAATTTTCTCTGTATATGTATATAAAGGTTTTAGGGGTGTTTTCTTTGATGGTTTTCTCTGTACGAAATATTGAATTGTTCGATGTTGATGGGAGTGAGGATCTGATGTCGTTTTTGATATCACATACTTGAATGGAAATGTCGTATGTTGGTCTTTGAAACTGCTTTCAGTTCCACATACCCGAATAGGAATGATGAATGTCTACTTTCTCCTCCCGTTTTGGATGAGAATGTGGCAATCGTCACAATGACATTGACTTTTCAGGACCCCTGTACAAAACAGGAATTTTGGGTAGAATTTCTTTCTGACGCCTTTCTGTGTAAAACAATCGCTTCTTCATAACTTGGAAGCTGATCTGTAAATATGATCTCTGCTGAATTTCTTGAAGATTTTAAAATTTTCTTGAAATTCATTTTAATATTTGTATTTTATATATTGTTCACTGCGCTTAATATTTAATCAGTAAGATCTATAATAATATTAATATATATATATTATATATATTATAATATTATCATACTTAACTATTATAGATGCTGTCACCAAACGAATGCAATGATATATATATATATAAGTATAGTATATATATAAGCAACAAGTAGTATATTAATTAATTTTCTAGGAGATTTTTTTTAAGGCGTGAGAAGTGAATAGACTATTAGATAGTATTCATGAATAAGTGATGCTATTTGAAATGTTGGTATGTCGTTGTATTGAGAAATGAGAAAATAGTCGATGAGGTGGTAGATGTCCACTCAAGAGGGGGAAAATATGGATGTTTAGAAATTGATAGATGAATGGAGTAGAGTGTGGTGAGAAGAAGGGGTCTCCAGCAATATTCTTTAAATCCTTATTGTGTTAGTCTGAGATATGATTGGGTATGCTGTGTAGCGCGAGAACGTCTTAGATATGTGCTTGACGTATAATGGATGAGTATTGAGGTAGCGCGATGGAAATAGTTGGGCAGGCGTAAAGTAAAACAGGAAGAGGTTTGGAAAGGTTAGCAACTCAGGTGATAAGAGTATAAGAGTTTATAGAAGAGATAAGGTCTGATTGCCATCTTTGATATAATGAAAGCATTCATTCAGTAAAGGGTCTATAAAATTTTTGGATTTAAGACGTGTCCTGCTGGCACGAGTTATGTTTAGATGATGTGCGTCAGGCGTGGAGCAGTTGTCTGAAGTTTTTTAATATATTTAGGTATAGTGGTGGATGAGGAAATTGGGGAACCTGAAATAGATGGCTCTTATGAGTGGGGGTGGATGAGATAGGAAGTTTGCAATGATCTGAGCAAAACAGTTGTGTCGAAGGGATGACGTCTAATTTATAAATCGTTGCCTCAAGAATGTCTAATTTCTGCACTATCGAATCTTGAGTGGCTAGGAGTCTTTACATCCGAAGGATAGAATGTGAAATTATGATTTTTTGTTATGGTAGTGAGACTATGGCTGGAATAAGAAGTATAGATCTAAAGTTCTCAATGTGTTCAGATGGACACAATCCTAGGGGCATTCTAGGTGTGAAAAGAATTAATAAAGTGAGAAGGAACTATTTAGAGATGGTTTGATGGTGTTTGAAATTGAGAAAGACTAATTTGATCTATATAATAATTTGGTAGATTAATGAGAATGAAAGTATATATGCTTATAATATAGATTGAGTCATGTGAAAAGGAAAAATTTTTTTTTTTTTATGATTATTGGATAATGTCGGTGTGGGTTAAGCGGTGAGATGTATATGGAGAGTTGTGTGGGACGACCGGCTGGAGACCGAAGCAGAAGAAGTGATTGAGATACGGTGAACGAATGTCTGAAGGAGAAAATGTGAGTTTGGTATTAGCGAGAAGAAATTTGCATGATAGGAGAGAATGGCGGGTGTAGTTGTCTATATATTAGGCGAGAGGAATGGTTGGCCCAATCGGCGTGGGCCAGGCGAAAAATCCCTAAATCTTTATAACTTTCTTACAAAGATTTTACTCTCAAATGCATGTCCTGTTCGTCTCGGATACCTATGATGCTCTAGGTTGTAAATATTTTACTGTCTCGATTGACGACTTTCTCATCGTTAAAGCTTGGGATATCAAGAAAGGTGGTTATGTCTGAGTAGGCTAGGGCTCTACTCTTCTTATACGATTTATTTCATTTGTTTTAAACTTAGTGCTTTTCTTTCTTTTCCGATTCTTGTACAGCACCTTACCCCTAGATTCATTGGGGGTGTCACAAGTGGTCAAAAATAATTGAGGGGATATTACCCACATCACATCATCATCTCCGCATTACGCAGTGCCAAATCCACCTATTACATCACACAAAAGCCTCATTTTAAAAATAAATGGCATGTCTGTCCTATGATGATTTAATAACTACATTTGGTCCAGTTAGTTAACCAATATTTTATAGGCAAAAATAAAAAAAAACTGATTTCGAATGTTATTTATTTTATTTTATATATATAATGAATAATATTTATTTTACAATTATATATATATAGTAAAGATATATATATAATAAAAAAATAGATAGTATATGAGGTGTCCCTAGAAAAAACGCTCAATAATATAAAATAATATATACTATATAATTTGAAAATAATTTATTTCTTTATTTATTCAGTACTATGGCAAAAAATATTTATATTATCTCCTATTCTTAACTAATAGTATATATTAATATATATATATATTAATATATATATTATATATATAGGTATATATATATTAAATATTAATATATATATATTAATAATAATATATATTATATATTATATATATATATTATATATATATATATATATATATATATATATATATTATTAATTTTATTTGAATATAATATAAAAAAAAAATTTTTAATATTTTTAATATAGTTTTTGAAATTTTATCTTTATGTTGTAAAATGTTTGGTAAAAAAAATTATTTTTAATTACCACTTTTTTTCTTCTTATTATGATAAGTTGTATATTATAAATAAATAATTTATATAATACTCTTCTTTTATAAACTTTTAAGAAGGATATGGGACCAATTATTATTGTTTTTTGTTTGGTTTTTTTTTTTTTTAATAATACATCATATTTCTTAAATATATTAGGTGGGTTCAATTTAAAGAACACCTTCCATTGGATGAGAACAATTATGATTAGCCGTGAGATATTTCTATAAAGTTCCACACCAAGGTGAGCAATTACACAGAATATGGCAGCCCAGGAGGATTAGTAATTACACAGTCATTTCATGAATATCTCATTGAGGATGCCTTCTTTGTTTATGCCCAAAGGGAACTAGAGTAGTTAAGGGTTGGAATATATCGTGATACTAACGTAATGATGGTTGGTCGACCTATATACTATTAGCACATTAGTGGTGTCTTAATTTGGCAACGCTGTTATGTCGAATTGAGTTATCGAAGTCCTGGCTATAATTATTAAAATATATATATATAGGCTATAATAAGATCTTTAGTCTATAATATTTTTATATAATATTTATCTTATATACATTGCAAATAAATTTATCGGCTACACATAACATAAGTGACTATATTAGTTATGTATGACCATGTATACCGCTGGTTCAATATCCTCCGCGTAGTGCAGGGTTGGAGTGTTCTATCTACTATTACGTTGTGGGTTTGCCTCGCGCATATGAATTAACACTTATAAGAGTCAGACCTAATGTCTCTGATGGAAAGCCTCACATGTGTGTTGAATGACCGGCCCCAGCACTGTAAAGTTCGATTTTCGCTTGTCCAACCACCCTCCTTGTTCAATTTAAATAGTGGTTCCACTCCCACGCTACGTGTTAGTTCAACGTTAAAAGTAGTAGTCTCATATTTATATCATCATATTATGTGCGTTATTACCTTTATGCATAAGTGTATCAAGTATTACCTTATCATATTAATGAATGCAAGTATTTTATAGCCACGCCCCCTTCCACTGTCAAAAGTCTAGGGCAGCGGTTCCCTAAGTGTGTGCCGCGGCACCTTTAAATTAAGCAATTTTGTCGGGAATAGGAAAAGTTTGGGAACCTCTGGTCTAGGACATAGAGGGCACAGTATCATAGACACCTAACGATGGGAGAGGTCATATCTTTCCTCTGTTGGACTTACCATTTATCCAATATTTGTCACATCTCTCAGCTCCACCCCTTCTCATCCCTCGTATTCGACATGGAGATATGACCGCGTAGACTGGGCTTTGTTTTGACAGGCGCTTGACACCTTTCCGACGCCTGTTCCTGCTTTCGAGTTTTTACAGACTACTATTCTTGGAGCTGCTCAGACTAGTATTCATCGCTCACAGCAGTACCATCGTTCTGCTACGGCGTGGTGGTCTTGGGAGTGTGCACTTGTCCGTTTTGCCGGGTCCATATGCCTCTCTCTGTCCACCATCTCGTGATTGACTGTCCCGCTTTCACATCACCACGTCGTAGGTACTTTTCTGATAGCGCCTCCGTTCCCTATAGAAATCGACTTTCCTCCATCTTGCTTATTCTCCCCTCTTTCGGTTCGACGTGCGTTTTGTTTTCTTAACGAGAATGAATTTTTTACTTCATTAGTTGTAATTAGTTTCCAATGACATTCCATTTCGTTATGTCTATGTGGAGGCCCTAGTGCAGGGTTCACACTTTCTGGAAAGTCAAGGAAAAAAAATTGGTCAGGGAAATGTTTTAAGATATGCTGAAAGTCGGGGAAATTTTAAAATTTCAAAACATATGACCAAGTTGCATATTTTTGATACATTTTTTTTTCCTTACTGTATAATTGTGAAATAAGAGATGTATTTGAAAAGTGAATGAAAAGGATGGACGAGGAATGACATTCCATAAATCTACCTCTATCCTGTTTCTTTCTATTTTTAGTTCACTATTACCTACTATTCTTCCTATTCTGTTCGTAGAGGTTGTTCCAAGTTCATCCTTTCGATTGAAGGTGATTGGAATATGGATGTGTTTTAGACTGTATGACTTATGACTTAATCTGTTTGTCTTTTTCTTTTTAGGGATTTATACTTTTTGAGGTGTTTTTTTTTTAGGTTTGGCGAAGTGATTTTGGATTTTTGTGCAGTTGAAGGTATTTATTATTTATTTATAAAATTACTTCAAACAAAAAAACTAACTTTAACGACCAGTGGTTGGACGTCAAACTGAACCCATAGTTTATCAGGTGGTTGGGTAAAGGACCGGACAGTTCCAAGGCATACTGTAAAGTATGTTTTAAAAAGAACTTTGATCTATCTAACATGGGGAAGCGCCAAGCCGAGTTTTCACATTCAAGAAGGGAACTCGATCTGAATTTAATCAACTCAGCAAGGACGCAACCATCATTGAAAAACTTTTTTCGTTACGTGTTTAAATACTAGAAATTATTAGTGAAAGTGGGGTGCACTGAAAATTATGCATTCATAAACGTTCTAATCATTCCACCGATTGTAAATGACCCTGAGTGTCCTATTAATAACCAACCAAAACGAGTTTTATTAATCAGTTTCATCTTTTTTGCATTAAAGATGATGTTACAAGATCTGAAAAACTATGGGCATTAAAGGTGGTGGACGATAAAATGTCTTTAAACTCGTCTGCAGATATAAGGGAAACATTTAAATTAATGTTTCCAGATAGTGTGGTAGCTTCAAATTTTAAAATGGGGCCGATGAAATGTAAATATGTGATTAACCATGGACTTGCTTCCTTTTTTTCTAGAAAGCAAAAGCGCAATACACACTCTACTTTGCAGTGAAGCTCATTCTACCATTGAATTAAAATTCAAAATATTTTTGGATGGTGATTGTCTTTCTAAGAGACTTGATTAGTTTTTTCTTCTATAGTACCCGGGAATCAAAGTTATGGTGGAATTGTGGCAATTATTAAATTAGGACTGATATTTTCGCATGGAAATGCGACAGTGGAAGGAGGGTTTTCTATAAATTAAACAATTTTAGTGGAGAATCTGAAAGAACATAGTCTGATCTCTAAGAACAGTGCACAATGCTATAAGATCTGATGAAAGTATTCATTAAAGTTCCTATCACTCAAAAAATGTTGATAAATGTAAGAGCTTCCTATAGGAGAGATATAAAGAACATCTCAAAGAGTCAAACAGAACAGAAAAAGAAGAAAGAGAATAAAAAGGTTGATAGAAATTTATCCATACAGATCTATAAACTTGAAGAGCAGAGAAAGATGTTAAAACTGAAAGCTTTGACTGAAGAAGCCATAAAATCAAAAATTCAGATGCTTGAGAAGAAAAAGTTAACCTAAATCTTCCCATTTAGAACTTTTGTGATCACAGTGGACGTTATGCACCTAGGCTATTAATGTAAGCTTTTAATTTATTTTCTTTTTGTATAAATAAAACTTTACTTTTGGAAAAAATAAAAAAGGAGTGCGTTGGATGGCTATGGGGAAGGTATAGACTGATTACTAAAAAAAAAAAAATATATTTTTTTAAATTCATCCATGATGATGAACAGTTTCTAAAGTAATTTTCAAATAATTTAAAATGTATGAACTGAGTAAAGGCTGCAATAATGATTAATAGATATTTTATACGCCAAAAATAACGAACACGCTGGTCAGGGAAAATCAGGGAATTCAAATTCAAAATTTCAGTGTGAACCCTGTAGTGTTAATTCCATTAGTATAGCCGCTTCACATTGAGCAGTCTCTTTCCCTGTACAGGAACTCTAAAAAATAAAAAAATAAAGTGCACAGTTTCGAGTTTATTTTCTGAGTGGGTTAAAAAATTTGCATTTTGTAGAGCCAATTTTTTTTCTTCTTAATGTTCTTAAAAATCTTTGAGGAACTTTTTTTAAATTATTTTTTATTTACAGTTGTACTCAGGGCTGTGGGATCATTCAGATAATTCAGCTTTGGTTCTAATTTCAATCATTCAGATAATTCAACTTTGGTTCTAATTTCAATACCGATTCCAGTTCTGATTCTCTTTGGAACTCAGTTCTGATTCCAGTTTCAGTTCTGGGTCTGAGAAGCCTTTTGAACCTCTCTCTCTCTCAATTCATATTCCACAGTCCTGGTTATACCAATACTAGTACTACGGTATTGGCGTATCTCAAAATTTTTTTTCTCATTAAATAGTAATTTTGAATTGTCAAAGTTTTTTTTTTTTAATTTTTTTTTTTTTTTTTTTTTTCTTTGTTTCTTGTTTTTTAGTTTTCTTTATTTTTGAAATTGTGTATCATTTTATTCCTTGTATCTTGTATTGTTTTTGTTTACCATTCTGTCCCTTGTTACTTGTTTTTCTTATATTGTTTTCATTTTTGTTTTTTAAATTTTTATATTTACCATTCCTCAATTTTTCCCTTCCAAGTTTTTATTTCATTTTCTTTTTTTTTTTTTTTTTTTTTTTTTTCTTTTTTTTCTTTCTTACTTGATTTTTGTGTACATGTTTCTTGTACTTGTTTTTCTTATCATTTGTTTTTCTGTTCGTTTATATTTAATAAGGGAAGGTTCAATTATTGCTCCGGGCTGACCCCAATTCCCCTCCCCCTAAAAATGTGGCATAAAATTCGTAATTTTCAGCCGATTTTGACCAAAATAAACAACTGTAGCTTTTTCTGACGTCTCAAACGTTGTTTTCGAGTGTTTTTCTGTGTCTGTGGTCATTGTTTTGGTTTTTTCAATTTTTGAAAACCTGTTTTTGACATTTGTCGAAAGTCCTCCAATTTTTTTCTAAATGACTTCAAACTTGAATTAAACAAAGATTGTACTATTATCTAAAAAATTTAGGAACTGAATTTTGATATTTGACCTCATATCTGAGCATTGGTCGATTTTCAAAACCTTCTATTTTTAAGTTTTCAAATTGAAAAATTGGGATATTTTTTTCTGTTTATCCGATCTGATGAAATTTTCAGGACAAGTCGGGGGGAAGTTTTGAAATATTTATATATATATATTTTTTTCAATTTATCCGATCAACATCAAATTTTCAGGGCTTGTATAGTCGGGCGAGATACATCTTTTTAACTTAGATAACTCAAAAGAAAAATTTAAAAAAATTATTATTTTTTTATTTAAATTTTTTTATTTAAAAAATTTCTTTGTATATACGGTACCGAGTTTTGGCTTTGTTCTTGGAACAAATTTAAAATTTGTTCCAAGAACAAAGCCAAAACTACCGCATATACAAAGAAATTATTTAAAAAAAAAAATGTGTATCTATCCCTACGACTACAAATGTCCTGAAAATTTCATGCAGATCGGATAAACAGAAAAAAAAATATCCCAATTTTTGGAAAATCGACCAATGCTCAGATATGGGGTCAAATATCAAAATTCCGCTTCAACACTTTTTAGATAATAATCCAATCTTTGTATATTTCAAGTTTGAAGTCATTTCCAAAAAAAATTGTAGGAAGAGTTTCGACAAATGTCAAAAACATATGTTATAAAGAATTGAAAATACCAAAACAATGACTACAGACACATAAAAAACACAAGAAAACGACGTTTTAGACGTCAGAAAAAAACTACAGTTTGGTGTTTATTTGGTCAAAATTGGCTGAAAATTCCCATTTTTATGTTCATTTTTAAGGGGGTGGGAAATTGGGCTCAGCCAGGAGCAATAATTGGACCCGGTCCTTACCATTCCTCAATTTTTCCCTCGTTTCTTTTTCTTTTCTTTTTAATTTAAATAATAATGATAAGAACGCCTTGGATGCGTCCTATTTTTAGGTTACTCAGTATCTTTAGATCTCGTTAATTATTATTATTATTATTATTATTATTATTATTATTATTATTATTATTATTATTATTCATCTTGGTTGGGTAGTCGTGATTATCATTGGTACTATTACTGTTCAATAGTAGTAATAATACCACTTTTTGATAGTAAACAATTTTGTGTTTTGTTCATACTTGACAATACACAAGAAGAATGTGCAATATATTAAAATTAGGTACTTTTTCAAGTACTGTGTATCTGACTCAATAATATGTACTTTGAAATTTCGTACTGATTCCTTGAATATTGTAAATAATTATAGTGATTTTTCATTTCTTGAGTTGGCAAAATAATTTTTTTTTAATTAAATGATGGCATATAACTTTTTTATTATTCATCTGGATATATGAAACCTTTTTTTCTTGAACTATTTTTGAGATGGCTAAGTACAAATGGTACGAGCATATTTAAATGGTAATATTCTCACTTTTGGGACCCTTTTCAAATCTAGAAACTACCATTTATGTATTCAGTATAATATATCATATTATATATATAAAAATATATATATATATTATATATATATATATATATATATATATATATATATATATATATATATATATATATATATATATATATATATATATATATATATATATATATATATAATATTATATATATAATAATATATATATATATATATATATATATATATATATATATATATATTATATTGTAGTATAACTTTAATTATATTTATATTTACGTATTAGAATAAGAATTGGTAATATGATGATGTAGCTTTGCAGTGTAATATATATATATATTATATATATAGTAAAAATGTTTTAAGTATGAACAAATATAAGAATTATATATATATATATATATATATATATATATATATATATAATCTATATTATATATATATATATATATATATATAATATATATATATCATTTGTAAATCATTCTTGCCATCATTATTAGTTACATATAATTTTTAATGTAAATTATTAAAAAAAAAATTTATTATTTATTAATAATTAATTATTTATTTTATAAATTAATTTTTATAATAAATATAATAATATAAATTTAAATATTTTTAATTTAAATAAAAATTATTAAAAAAATTATTTAAAATTTTATTTAATATATTGTATATTACATTTATATATTTAATTGATTTATCTAATATATAAAAACTTATTTATTTATTTTTACTTTTTTTGATATCTTGATAGAGCTTAAGTTTTTTTTTCTTTTTTGTAAAAAGAAAAAAAAAATCCAGAAAATAAAGTTAAAATTTTTTGAAATTTTTAATTATCATGTTTTATTATTATTATTATTATTATTATTATTATTATATATTATTATTATTATTTTTTATTCTTATTTATTTTATATTATTATTATTATTAATTTTTTGCTTGACTTATGGCTGTGTGTATACGGTCAAGCCTCCCCTACCCTACTGCATCTGTTGGATCCCATACAAAACGAGGCGATCGTATCTCCACTGGAGCCTTCCGATTCGTCCCCGGTAAAGCCTGAAGTTGAAGCGCAATGTGATACTACTGCTTTCTCTTCGAAGAGAATTACATCATGTGTACAAGTTATCTTCGTTTTAAACCCCAATACCCGTCTGCCCTGACACCGATTCTGCAGGAGGTGCCTCAGAATCCTAATTACTGGCCATTTGCGGACACGGTTCTTAACATCCTTAATTTCCTTAACATCCCTTTACAAAAGGTGCTTCCTTTTCTCATACGATGAAGGAATAACAACCTGTTTTATTTCCCTGTTCTCCCACCAATTGCTTGGTCAGACCTCTGCTCTCCAAATCTAGCCATTCTGCTGCCTTGTTTAAGGCATCATTCCTGTCTCATTCCGCGGTGTTCATGATGAGTTTACTCGAGTATTTTTACTGACTGCTCTAAAACCGGGAACAGTGGGCGCGGCTATGCTGCTGTCTTTCCTGATCGCAACTTTTCCCATACCCTCCTCTCATGCCTTCAATTTTCACAGCAGAATTAATGGCTACAATGATTGCGCTTTTCTCGAATTCTAATCCTTAACCAGATTACTCTTATGTCATTTATTCGTATTCACTCAGCGCGCTACAAGCGCTTAAAACGCCTTATTCTAAAAAACATAACAATGGTATCCTTTGCTTGCAGTCAATTTCTTTCGGCTGCTCCATTTCCCCGCAAGAAACAAATTATTTTATGTTGGACCCCCTCTAATGTAGGGGGTAACTGGCAAAGAAATCGCTGACAGAGAGGTCAAAATGGCCACTCCTTCTTTTCGGAGTTGTTTTCAGGTACCATTCCGCGGATGCATTCGACAAGGCTACCCTGCCCATCAACCGATTATCTATCCCTGTTCTCCGACAAGGTTTTTGAGATTTTATTGGCAAGAGCGCTGGACGAATGAAATCAGAGACGGAGGGCGAAATATAAAAGCCGATCCATCGGGAGTGGTCCTTCCTCGCGCAACCAGAAAGAAAGCGCTTACACGAGGTTGATACTTGCAACGCGCTCCGTATTGACCACACACCAAATATCAGCTCACTCAGTCGCCTATATGTACGGAAACCCCCCTTCCCATTTGCAAATTTTGGCCGTAGTCATACCCCGCAATCTGTTCACTTCAATAGTGCTTCATCTGATTGTTCCAAGCTGATCCGGGCGCTTAATTCACCGCCGTCGTTTTCCTACATTTACGATCCATAACACGCTTCCAAAAGGATTATCCCATATGCTTATCCAGAATCTCCACTTTAGTAGTAACTATTTTCTTGTTTCTACAAGAAGGGAATATTCATGATATTTTGATTTTGTTACGTAATACCAGGACTTTATAATGCAAGGATGTAAATTTGTTTAGTTTTTGTTTATTTTTAATTGACTGAATATTCATTTCTTCTCTATTCAAATTTTCGCCTTTGACGTTTGAATATGTTTATGCTTCGCAGGACGCCGGGCCATGTGTTGATTTTTTTCAACCAGTGTGGCCGCTTTGTGGTGAACCGTGGTGGGTCCTGTACACTAACTAAAAAAAAAAAAATATTATTATTATTCGATCATATAACTTTTGCCTAGATAATCCGTCTTAAAAATTTTGTAATGACTAGTCGTTGTATTATCTCAACCTATTTCATATTACCTATTAACAAGTTTATGTAATAACGGAACTACCCACACAAATAATAGAAAGATAATACGCAAACTCAAAAAAACGCAAGAAAGAAATATCATGAGCATCATCATCATCCACCTTCTCTTCCCATTGACTGGGAATAAGGTGCGTCTCATGCAGCGGAAACAGAAAAGTAGTAGAAGAATATGACGCAAGTCGAAAAGAAAGTCTAGTCTTGCAGCCCCCTTTATACCTTTTAGTGCGAACTCGTCGCAGTCGAAAAATCCTCACGTTACCGGCGACGGACCTCACTATTGCATCTCGTCAATGTTGGGTTAATCCCTTGTCCCAGGTGGGTCTACAACCATACCCCCTTCACAAAACCTTGGACATTACCTTTACCTATGCGCTTTTCTTCTCGGGCCTCTGCCAGACTTCACATTCGCTCACCTCCAGGCATTCCTT
>JABUQX010016845.1:15000-32500 GCA_015478945.1 Trachelipus rathkii | reverse complement strand
TTTCAAATTTACCAGTAGTATACAAGTAAGAGTGAGTAGTGCTTTTTAGTCTGTGATCCAAAAACTAGTCAGTGAAAGGATGAGCTTGCAGTAGCCCTCCTCAAATGGGGACTATGCAACTGGATTTAAGAACAGAGTCCATCATAATATCAATAATATAAGGAGAATGATAAAACAGTTCAACATGTAGTAAAGAATTAGTGGGTGTCAGTGAAAGTAGGAAAATTCATATTGCTAAAGTTCTTCGTCTTCATCCTTTTAAAAAGAACTGTGTAAATGGAATTACTGTGTGACTAATAGCGCATAAGAAGACGAACGATACTCCCTTTATGAGCTGGCTGATAGGGCGGAGAGAAGAATTTCTGAAGGTGCCTCAGATTACCATACATCTAAGAAGCTTTCCTCGGAGGGAAAGCAGTGTGAATCTTTCAAATACTGAAGTGAAAATTCACCACCTAGACAAACGAAGATGCTACAGTTGTTTAGAAAAAAATATCTCAAGTATAGAGATGAGTTTTTTATATATTGAAATTCACCCATGTATTCTTGGCCTTGATTAGAAATACAAGAATAATTAGAGGTCAGCTGCTCCAAGGACACCTTCCAGGCATCAGTTTTTTTTTCTATTTATAGTCTAGAATGTATTTCGAAATGAAAGAAATAATAAAAAAAAATTTTCTTCTTTGTGGTTTGTACAACTAGGGTTCCAAGTTTGACCAAACAATTAAGGTAGCCTTGGTGCTCCTGTGAATTATGTGGCTACTTAAAATATGAAAGTAGGTGTGCTACGAAGTAGAGAAAATTCCGATAGAAGAGAGGATAATGCTCGTACTCTCTGCTTTCCCATCGACCCCCCACTTGCATGTCTTATACATGCCGGGAATTGAACATCCTGCATGGAGTTTTCGTCGTAAGAATGAACTGGAAATGAAATAACAAGAGAACAGTCATTAATGCATAGTAAAAAAAAAAAAAAGAGATGGGAATTGGACAGAATCTTCAAGGACACCATTAATGATTAACTTAATGGATGAAGGTGATCGTTACAATAGCTGCTATTAAACGGTCGGTAAGGAAATGGGAAATTAGAGTACAGAATGAAAGATTGATACATATTAAAAAGGAATTGTTAGAAATTAAGCTTTATGGCAAATTTCTATTGAAAGTTTCTCATGTGTCTTGTGTCAGAGAAACAAATTCAATGAAATGCCGAATAATAAAGAAATATGAATGAGAGAGAAGCGAAGGAGATTCAGCTAGGTACAGATATCTATATATAGATATACTAATTAGGATCGTATGGAATATCCTTTGGATAGAATAAATATGCTTATATATACTTCATATACGGTATATATATACTTGACAGTATACTTATATATAGCGTATATATACCTATTATAGATATTTTTTTTGCTACTGCCCTACATATATATATATATACGTACCCGTCAAACACAGCTATATTTATTTAGTTTTAACTATATTTACTTCATTATATTATACCCGTTATTTTTATCTACTACTATAAGTATATATATACTATAATAAATATATATATTAGTGTATAATACATAAATATATATAGTGAACTTATATATATATATATATATAATATAGTTATATAGTAATATATATATATTAAAGACTACTGATATACAGAGCTGTATTGTTAATAAAAAACATGTACTATAAACATCAATTATGAGAGAGTAATTTTAGCTGAAGCTCCTACCAAGTAACATTTTTATTTGTGAAACTTTTGACTCGAGAATTTATTTGGTCGCTTACTTCGAGACCAAGAATACTAGTAAGCGCATTATTTTAATATTTCTAACGTAAATTTTACGTACGTACCGCTTTGCTATTATATATTTTTTAACAAATATGCTACTATATAAGAATGATTATCCATTACAATAGTGTAAAGGCGGGGAATGTACAATATGACCCGTATTTACAATGAATGTTTAGACTTTTGTCTAGTCTTATCTGTTTGACTTACTTTTTCTTTCTGTATTTAACTTCATTTATTATTCCTGCGCGGTGTTTATCTCTGAATGTTTTAATTAATTTGATGAATTAATTATTCTCTTTATATTAAACTTTTCCTAAATATTTATTTATCCAATTTTCCCCTTTTAGCGTTTTTTCTTACTTTTTGAGTGTGATTTTATAGTTTTGTATGTTTAAAAAATAAAAAACAGAAATCAATGTACATTTTCCCAACAGTTGGCATAAAGAAACATGAGTGAGTTCTATCAAAAATCCATAATTTTAAGCGCGTTCCCCGCCCGAAGAGAAGAGAGTAGAATTAAAAGGGAAAGGAAACCAAAAACGCGGGAAGTATCCTCCAATTCATTACTATAAGATTAACAAAAATACAGGACTCAATATAATGAAGACGAAGTAAAAGAAGGAATCAGGTGGATTTGAAGGGAGTGATTTGGCCGGCGAATTTTTTGTATTGTTAGTGATAACGGCAAAAATCTGACACACCCTTGAACGACCTCTTTAAACCCGATCACGGTTTAGCGTCAAAATCCAGACACAATCCGTGTGGCGGGCACGTATTACTATCACGGAGAACACCCACCACACACCTTCTGATATTCTAATCTAGTAAAACCTCGTCTTGTACCCCGGATTCATATTTTGTAATTGTTCCTTACACTTTTTAGTAACCACATCCAAAAGAAAAACGGGCGGGCTGAGTTGAGTATCTTTAAAAAATTAGTAAACTAATAATAATAAAAGTGTATTTAAATGTACGACATTTCAAAAAAAAAAACTATATGCCGCTTTTGCTCCTACAACCCATCCTGCAAAGAAAGAGAACGCGATGGAACACGAAGTTCATAAGTTTCACATTGGCATTTTCTAAACCGTTGTTCTGCGCCATAAAGGCATTGAATGAATGACCCCCAACTACCTACATAAAATCTTTCCTAAAGGCAATTCCCCATGTTTTAGAGGCAGCCACAGGAAAGAAAAGTTTTTCCATTCTTGGCTACGGTTCACAGGCAGACTGATCAACCAACCACTACCAACAAATATTATTCGGATGAGCCCGCTTGACCTTGTTCCAGCAAGCTCGCCTTTCAAAAAATAGCGTTGATGCTTTATTAAACAACTGTACACTAAGCGGTGAATGGACCCGTTTCTTACGGATAGGCCCTTGTAACTGCGATAGAAATGATTTAAAAATTGCGCTTTTTACTCAATACTGCATTCGATCAAAAGTTGGGAAACATCTGTTCGTTTTCAGGACACTCTATTTCTATTTGGGGTACTCGGAAACTGGTGTAAATTTTGGTATGGAGGTTTAACCCCGGAAGTCTGGTTTTGAATCAAAAGTTTGCAGTAATTAAAGATGAGAGGATAAACAGGATTCAGGTTGCCGCGTCGATCGTTATTCTACATAGTCGATGAGCGACAAAGGCCACGCACCGATGGTTTGCGTTTGACCGAGTGAGCCATAGGTTTTATAATCAAATGGTCCAATATTGAATTTTTTCAATGTGTTTCCCAAATTGAAAACACATCTTCTTCAACTCACACACATGATTACGCCAATTTTTATAAACTGAGATTTATATCTCAAATAAATACTACAATTGGCAAAACTTATAAACTCGATATTAGGTATATTATCTTTTTACTCAAAACAAATTCAATCGTAAAAAAATTCGACTGATATATGGTCAATTATATTGCCTATCCTTCCCTGCGTCGTTGCTGTGATTTGTTTAAAAACTTCGGATTACCTTTCTTTTTAGTACCGAATTATTATTAATAACTGTTAACACACCTTTTCTCGTTCTAATTAAGAGCCGGCTCCAGTAATGTTATCAATCTTTCAACATCAACAAAAACAACAGTGCAGAGGATATTCATTTATTTTCGAATAATTTTTAATATAAAAAAAATCCAAGTTTCTAGCACTTTTTACATCTTTAATATTATAAAAATTTTAAAAAATTGTAGAAAAAATAAATGGACTAGGTTTCAAACCTGCGCACGGTTCAAATTCCTTGACCTATCCGCATGTGAAGGAGGTCCCCAATTGACATTTATAGAAGTGAAAAAAGGACAATATCTGACAAGGGACCATTTTTTAGACCTACCCATATAAATCAAAAAACCTGACCCCAACTGTTGAAGTTGTCCCCACCGTGGTCTGGGTGCCCGGCTGGAGGGCAGAAAAAAAATTTGCCCAAAAAATCTTAAAAAATTTCAAATTTTGGGAAGGCGCGCATTTTTTAACAGTTAATTCAAATATCTATTAATTCACGAAACTTATTAAACTTCTAAGGGTACAAGAACAGTTAAAAATTGTTCAAAATTCGAGCCCACCGAAGGTTGGTAGAACTACATTTTCCCGCGGCAGTTTCAAACAATAACGACCAAACCCACGTTCCACTCTCCGCCGTCCTCGCCAGTTATAAGCAGAAAACGATTTACATGTTATCAGCAAAGACCCCGGCTGTTATATTGACTATTGTGCTGTTTCTTCTTCTTCAAAAGCGGGGAAGAATCTGCGTCGCAAGTTTTCGGTATAAACAAACCATATTGAAGGTCATTTTGGGAAGATAGGAAGAGAAAACTGCACTTGCTTAATTAATACTTACTTATTACTCTACATTATTACCTCATAAAAATGATACAAAGGAAAAGTTATAAGTATAGTGTGTCTTCCTCTACGTTGTATTCTCCCGGTGTATATTAGTGGGATACTAGGTATTACCACTTTTACCCATACCCTCCTATATCCTAATATCATTTACACTTTATATATAACTTAACTCTATTCTCCTTCAATATATTAAATCTATGCTATACTATATTTTTATTATAATATATCACTAGATTACCTATAGTATTTAATAATACTACTATATCATATATAATATAATAATATATCCGGTCTGTATTAAGTTCTTTTAGTTTGTGTTAAAAAAAAATTTGGATTAATTAATAATTAAACGTTTGATAGGTATCATGAATAGAATTGCAATTTCTCGGTGAAATATCTAAAACAAAGATAGATAATAAAAATCTTGGGGGGGGGCTCCTATCCCTAACCCCATTTTTTTTAGGGCTTTACAGGTTAACCACAGGACTTTTTTAATGGCTGATTCATTATACTTTTTATTTATTTTTTGGCTACCTTGGAATTATTTATTGCGTGAATTTCAAAAGGCTACGACAATTATTTAAACGGTGTTTAATCCGCTTACCTTTCAATATATTGGAAAAGCTTTTTTTACTAAAGATATACGGATGTCATTGTTCATTTTGAAAAAGTGTTTTCTTGTTGTTGCATGTTATCCATTAACCGTACTCAAGAAAAACAATTTTTTATTAATAAATTTTAATTTTTATAACTACTTAAAGTGAATGTACTATAATATTATTATATTTACTATTAGAATATTTAAGACAAAACTTTAAATGCGTTCAGTTTTGGTCAATTTGACAGGAACCCCTTAACTACAAACTTTGGGGGGGAAAAACCACTCTGCGCAATACTATACATTATTGTTACCTTTGATAAATGTTACCTTTGAAATAAGTGTTAACTAGTTAGAATGTTTTTATATATGAGATACCAGAAGTTTTTTTACCACTTTAAAAATATAACATAAATTTCTATAATTTTATTTTTTGCCCCGATCATTAACTAGGCTCGTCCTCTGTATGTTGCTTGTGCCGGTTTAATGAATAAGCCTCCATCTCTTGAAGCGATGCGGCTAGTCTTGGTGCCTTCATTTTTGGCCACGGGCGACGATTCCTATCCGGTTTTTTCCCGGTACTGCCGTCTCTTCAGTTCCGCCGGGAGCCTTCCTCCTTTGGTGTTTAACGTGCGCAATAAAAACGGAAAAGCTTCGGCTTTCCGCTGGTTGGCTCCGGGGGATACCTCGTTACTTACGGTTTAGCGGGTCTACGTATTGGTTTCGTTACGCGTACAGTGAACGGTGCTTATTGCTTTCGGTGAGATCTGCAATTCCTGTTGGTATCGTGGGTCTGCTGGTGTGAATTTAAAGGGACTTTTTCTTTTTGGCCGGTCCATTGGTTGCGCTTTACTTAGTTCGAGCTTATGAGATGGTGCGTAAAAACTTAATATCTTTTTATCTTGCTGTCGAAAAAAAAAAAACAGAAAAATTGTATTTCAACTTCTTTTATAGCGTTTTTTCTCCAATAAATTCACTTTTTTGTTTCACTAAATCAGCTCCAAATGTTATAGTTCGCTTAAAAATTAAATACAATGCGAGATTTAGCTATATGTGTTGAAAAAAATTGAGAGGGATCAAGTATAAATTATGATAATTAATGTATAGAGAAAACAACAATTGAGAGGGATCAAATATAAATTATGATAATGTGTAGATGAAAATAACAATAGGTGTTTTAGATGTGAACTTTACTTCAAGAGTTAAGGTCTGAGCCGGAATGCACAACAGAATATATATATATATAATATATATATATATATATATATATATGAGATATATATATATATATATATATATATATATATTGTAAAAAGATGTACTTTATTATATTACGCTATATAAGGTTTCTTGTTCTTAGGTATCTATATATATATATAATATCTATCATATAATTATAATATAATATATATATATATATATATCATATATATATGAGGAGCAGTAACACGCATACTCGAACGATGAAATTACCTCCCATTTTTAATGGTGCGTCTTTCTCTTTTGCGTTCATATTCTTCACCACACTCATCCTCCAGGCAACATATTACAACCACCATTTATCCACATATCATATACACATGATTAAAGTAAACACCCCGCAGTTCTAGATAACACCTTACAGACATCCCACTACTCATATCCCTGTGTGCGGGGGAGAAAGAATTTCCCACATTGTATGTCTGCGTGTCGAAGAAGTCGACTAAGGGCGGTGGTAGTTGGGTTGGCTGCCCATTACCACCTATCTCTTGCTAGGAATGCTGATGCATGCCTCGGAGATGGTCGTGATCGCCATAACGGCCTTATAATTTTTGACGAAATTGTATGAATTGTATGGGTCCATGGAATGTCAGAGGAATAAATGTTGAGGAGAAGAGAGAGAGGTGATGATGTATTTAAAAGGGCAAAATTTGTTTGCTCGCTGTGATGGAAACAAAGATGAAAGGAAAAGGTGAAATTGAGTGGTGTGATGTGAAATGTGTGCCTGCTGGTGGGGAAGAGAATGAGAGAGGGAGAGAAGGAGTTGCAATTTTGAAGCGTACCTGTGGTGGTAGCATTATAGATACCCGCCGGAAGATCCTGAATATTAATGGTTGAAATTTTATTCAACAGCGAAAGTTTCCAGTTTTCTCTGGTTGTGACGTATGTCCATCTGAGGGAAACGTTGAAGAGAATATATTTTGGGATAATTTGAATGATGTTCTGGATGGGGTGAGTAAGGAGCTCAGATTGATAGTGTTGGGGGAGCTGAATGGTTTGGATAGGTGATACAAAAAGGGATGGTATAACAGGTGGTTTGGGGTGGGGGTAGAAAATGAGAATGGTTGGAAGGTGATTTGATTTCTGTGGAAGAGAGAGGTATGTGTGTAAGTAAACTTTCCTTTAAACACAAGAGTATCATAAGTATACTAGAGTTGGTGTAAGGTAGAGATGGTATCGAGTGAAAAGTAATGATTGATTTTGTGTTGGTGAAGAAGGAGATGTTGAAGTATGTGTTTGGATGTTAAATCAGTTGAGGGTGGTTTGATGGTTATGAATGGGGATTATCCGGATCAATTATGTTGTTCTATGGAAATATTAAGTTAGTGGTGGCTTGGATGGAGAGGAAGGTGATACGAAAAGGAAGTAGGTAAAATTAAGAAGTGAGAAGTTAAGTGAGCAAGAAATACGGATAAGTATGTAAGAGCGCTTGCTAGTAAATCGGTTGCATGTGAACAAGTTGATACTGAATAAATCTGGGGGGCAAAGGAAGGAAGCAATTGTTAGTAGTGCAAAGGAAGTGTGTTGGATGTGCTAAAGTAGGCAGTAAGAATGGTTAACAGCGGAAAATGGTGGACGGAAGAGTGATGAAAGGCGGTTTTAAAAAGGTAAAAAGAAGCGTGGTTGAAATGTACTAAAAGCAAATGATGAAGTTTCAAAAGAAAGATGCTTTGGAATTATATCAAGGAGGAAAAAAAATACTAAAAGTGTATACGTAGGAGAAAACAAGAAGGTTAAATGAACAGTTTGGAAGGAGGATGATGAGGACATACAAGGAAATAGGACGCTCTTCTGGAAGGAGCGCGAAAGGTTAAGAATGGGAGTAAGGGAATCTGCTTAGAAAATGAATAGGGATGGTCTTTTGTACCTGATGAAATGGATGTGAGGGGATGGTGGAAGGAACACTTCGAAAATCTGCACAATATTAAAGTAATGAGAGGTGTTAGTGAATGTGGTGTGGTTTTTGATGGTGGCAAGAAAGGAATAGGTATTTTGGGGATGAGGTTATTAGTAAGGAGGAGGTTATTGGTAAGAGTGAGAAAGTTTGAGAATGGTAAATCCCTGCAGGTATAGATGAATTAACTAGTGAATGATCAAGAGCGGAGGCGCAGATGGTGATTTGATTGGATTTGGAATTTTTTGTTTGCTGTAATAAAGCGTTAGGAGGGTATATTTCCTAAAGGTTGGAGGAAGCGGTAAATAGTAACCCTTGTATAAGGGTAAGGGAGAAAAGGGGAACTGTAGAAATTATAAGGGGAATAAGTTTTATTGAGTGTTTGTAGGGAAGATATAATGCTGGTATTTTGGTCTAAAAATGAAAAGAGTGCGTCGAGTGACTGACGGACCTGATTGGTGAGAAACAAGGTGCGTTTTAGGAGTGGTAAAGGATGTGTGGCTTACAATCTTTACATTGAAACAAATGATTGAGAAAAATGAGGGAGAAGAAGAAATAAATTATATTTAGGTTTTATTGGATTTACAACAGGCGTATGATAGAGTTAATAGGGAAGCTTTTTAATGGCAGGTATTAGTGATATAATGGTGTTGGTGGTAGGCTTCTGATGGAATCAAAAGTTATGTATGACGATAAGTGAAGCGTGTTGTAAGATAAATGGTGTCGGAATGGTGATTGGTTTAGGTTAATCGCGGAGTGCGCCAGGTGTGTTATGTCTCCCTTGGTTATTCATGTGTATATGATGGGGTTATGAAAGAATTCGAGGTTGGGATGGCAGGAAATGGTGTAGAATGATGGAGAATGGAGAGAGTGGAGGGTGCCTACCTATTGTATGCGGCGATTGATTTGGTTCTGTGTGGCGAGTCTGAAGAGAGTTTGAGAAGCTTGGTAGAGAGATTTGGCAGGGTATGTAAAAGGTGGGGTCTGAAAGTAAAACGTAGATAAGAGTAAGGTTATGGTTGTGAGTGAGGAACAGTCCTCGGTGTAACGTTATGTTAGATGATGAGCAGCTGGAGCAGTGTCCCTGAGTTTAAAATTTTAGGGTAATGGTGTTGGATGAGAAAGGGAACGGATGATGCAGAGTGTAGTCGGAAAGTTGTGAATGGCAGAAGGGGTAGCTGGTGTTAAATCGTTGGTGAAATGTAAAGGGACTAAGTCTTGAGTGGCTAGAGTCTTACATGAGGGTATGTTGTTACTTGTTATTGTTGGTAGTGAGACTATGGTCTGGAATAAGAAGTAAAGATCTAAAGTTCATGTGTTCAGATGGACAATCTTAGGGGCATGCCAGGGTGTGAAAAGAATTAATAAGTGAGGAATGAAACGTATTATTAGAGCTGTGTAGTGTGAAGAAAGGGTAAATGAGAAAGAAATACATGAAAGTTGTTTGAGATGGTTTGTCAATGTGGAAAGGAGGCTGAATGAAAGTCGGTTGGTTAAGCGGATGTATAGTGGAGAGTGTGTTGGAACCGACCGGCTGGGAGACCGAAGAGAAAAGTGGTTGAGTCGGTGAACGAATGTCTGAAGAAGAGAAATTGAAGTTTGTGGCAGAGGCGAGCAATAAAGGTGCGTGAATAGGAGAGAACTGGCGGGGTTTTTGATATGGGGCATGGTTTGGTCCAGCCTGGGCCAGGGGATTGAAACCCTTCACATAGACGATTTACCATAGGTGAGGGTCCCGTCGCGGTCCCCATGATGCTCTGGGTGGATTTTCTCTGTCTGTGACGAGCTCTCACTAATTAATGGTAACAGAGGGGAAGGTAAGGCTGGGCCTTTCTTTTCGACGTTTGTCATGTTTCTCCTACTGCTTTTCTTTTCCGATGCTTGTTACGCACCTTACACCCAATCTTGGGGCAAAGAGGAAGGTGAAAGAAAGAAAGAAAGATATATCTATATATTATATATATATCTATATTATATATATATTAATATATCTATATAATATATATATTAATATATATATATATATATATATATATATTATATATATATATATATATATATTATATATATAATGCAAGGTAACATGAATTGGAGGGTGGGGTTTGCAAAAATGGTGGTTAGATGATGGAGAAATGGAGATAAGTGGAGGGTGCCTACCTATTATTGCGGATGATTTGTTTTGTGTGGCGAATGCTGGAAGAGAGTTTGAGAGGACTTTTAGAGAGATTTGACAGGGTGTGTAAAAAGGAGGGGTTGAAAGTAAACGTAGAGATAAGAGTAAGGTTAGGTTGTGAGAGTGAGGAAAGTCCTCAGTGTGAAGTTAATGTTAGATGGTGAGCAGCTGGAACAAGTGTCTGAGTTTAAATATTTAGGATATATGTTGGATGAAAAGGGAACGGATGATGCAGAGTGTAGTAGGAAAGTTGTGAATGGCAGGAAGGTGGCTGGTGCAATTAAATCGTTGGTGGATGTAAAGGGACTAAGTCTTGAGTGCGCTAGGGTCTTACATGAGGGTATGTTGTTACCTGTGTTATTGTATAGTAGTGAGACTATGATCTGGAATAAGAGGTATAGATCTAAAGTTCAATGTGTTCAGATGGACTATCTTAGGAGCATGCTAGGTGTGAAAAGAATTAATAAAATGAGGAATGAACGTATTAGAGAGTTGTGTGGTGTGAAGGAAGAGATAAATGAGAGAATAAATGAAAGTATGTTGAGATGGTTTTGTCACGTGGAAAGGATGAATGATAGTCGGTTGGTTAAGCGAATGTATAGTGGTGAGTGTGTTGGGAATCGAGCGGCTGGGAGACAGAAGAAAAAGTGGATTGAGTCAGAAAAGGAATGTCTGGAGGAGAGAAATGTGAGTTTGGAAAAGGCGAGAAGAAAGGTGTATAATAGGAGTGAATGGTGGGGTTTTGTGAAGGTGTGTGGTTGTGGATCACCTGGCCCAAGGGATGAACACAACACTGACGACGATATGCCATAGTGAGGGTCCGTCGCAGTCCCGTGAAACTCTAGGGTGGATATTCTGACTAGACGAGTTCTCACTAATAGGTATAGAGGGGGCGGTAAGGCTGGGCTTTTTTTTCGACTTTTGTCATATTCTCCTACTGCTTTTCTTTTCCAATGCACGTCACGCTCCTTACCCCCAGTCTTGGGGGAAAAAGGAAGACGAAGATATATGAGGTAACATGAAATCATAAATTATTTTACTTATTTATTATGCTTGCCTAATGATAATGTGAATTCTTCAGAAAGTGATGCTGAAATATTATTAAGTCCAGTTGTTGTTGAAAATTCAGAGGGACTGAACTTTCTTAGTACATTTGTTAGAGTACCCAAACTTTGTAGTCTTTTGATAGAGTGAATGACATTCTAGGTCCAGCTGGGTGATAAAATTTAATAAAATCTTTAATCTCTTAATTAAAATCCATATTGGCTCCCAGCCACCACTGTTCATCATATACATAGGCATTAGGCAATGATGATATTGTTCCTAAAAATTAGCGGAACTGCTTTTATTACAAACAGATCTTAATATTCTTTTGACTTTGACTTAAAATAGCAGCTAATAATGGTTTCTGAAATTGGAACATACACATGAAATATTCATGTTCCTGGAAGACACCGGCAACTGTCGAATCGGTTTCTTATGTTTTTCTTCATGAAAAATTTCTTTATTAAAATACAAATATACTGTATATATATAATGCCTTTCAAATTATATTTACAATATTCATACATATTTTCAACAGTAAAAATGTAGTTATTGAGAGAAATATGTAGACTCACCTTAGTCACTTCTCTTTGTTGTACCCCCAACACCATCACATGCAATTTTCTGATGATGCAAAAAAAAAATCCCCTCAGCATCATGGGTTAAATCCTTTTTATGTTGGCAGAGATTTACGAAGTTTATCTTATTTTTATACTGATTACAGCTCCATCTGCGAAGTAAGCTATTTTACTGACATTTTCTAGTGCTTCCTTAATATGTGCCATCAAATGAGTTTGGAATAAGTGCAGGGCCACTATACTGTAATCCAAGCAATCACTAATTACACAAAAACATCAACTTTGAAGTTTGTTATTTTGTTTGTAATTGCATACAAATGGTTGAACAATTGCTTGAATACTTGTCCAGTGGTAGGCTTGATCTCATCTAAAGTTTTCTGCAAAAATCTGCAAGGACAATATATTTATCTTCAGGTAGTCCATCTTTACATTCTCTCAGGAACTGTGTCTTGAGTTTTTGCCATGTAATGGTTGGTCTTAAGGGAAAGAAGCTTGTCAATGAGCTTTTAAAAAATTCTTTGTAGGTTGAATAACATTTATCAATTCAACTCTATCTGTTGAAACCCATTGTTTGTAAACTATATTGTCTGGGATAGCAGAATTGTAATTTTTTTGGCAATAAATACATTTGCCCATCATACAGCTATAATTGTTCAAGTCACAAACAAGAAAATAGTTCAGTGTATATAATGCATAACTTTACCCCATCAATCATGAGCTAAACATGTTGATGATACACACAAAAAACAAACTGTATGCGTTCCTGAAGATCCAGCAAGGACACACCACGTTGGTTTTAATTGTATGAATTTTGATCTTCAAATTTTACAATTTGGATTTTTTTCTTTAAAGGACACAAAAAGTTCATTCAAATTACAAAGAATAAGGCGCTTTTGCTTCTTAACATTCACATTATTTACATTTATTGATAAATAGTCTTTTTGACCTGGACAGTCTACTATTTTCATCACTTTCATAAAAGTTATGCCCTATATTTATTACTTCTTCCATCCTAGTTCTGGTAAAATGCCTTTATCTTTAACAAAATATCTTGTCAGGTTTACAAGATAATGAGTTACTTTGAATTCAGTAATTTTTACCCTAGCCCAAGAACTTAATAATACGCTAAGAAATTTTACCTTTTCTTTTTTGTCTGAGGAACAAACCTTGGACAACATAAAGAAACCCTCTCAATCATATACAGACAATACCTCCACACCTTCCTAAATTATGCATCACCTGCCTGGGCTCTTACAATATCACAATCCAATATTCAGAAAATAAAAACTGTACAAAATAAGGCTCTCAGGATAATAGCAGGCTGTCTTTCCTCCAAACTCATCCATCATCTAATAACTGAAACAAAAATTAAACCCTTAAAAGCCCATCTTGACATGATAGGCTTTTAATTTTACAGTAAATCACCCTTCACAGATCACCCCCTGCACCTAGAAGAAAAAAAATTACACCAGCATTATACCATTCTAACTTATTCAACAAACTCCCCCCCCCCCCCCCCCAACCACCTCCAGACTCTCCCATTATTAAACACATGCACACTCAGTTAACTTCATGAACGATCTCAGCATACCAAAACAACTCCGTACTTCAATCGCATCTACCTGAAATATTCCCTACAGAACAAACCTTGGACCGTCAAACCCGTGCAATGCTGTCCCGTCTCTGCTCTCGGCACAATCCCTTCCTTCAAGAATAAAAATTTAAAATTAATAAAGAACTCTCTCTCCCCACTGTAAAGATGACTTTCCCAGACTAACGACGACACAGAACATCTCTTACTATACTGCTCTGACTAAACAGACATAAAACTTAACTTTAACATTTATTCTAACGAACCTCTGGGCCTACACTGCTGTAATGGCACAATATCTCGAGGCAGCCTGTTTCTCGTTAGAGGGGAGCGGGAGGCTACAAAGTAAGCAAGTGATTAAGTATATATATATATATATTATATATTATAGTATTTATATATATATATTATATAATATATATATATATATATTATATATTAATATATATATATAATATTATATATATATATAATATGTAATATATATATTATATATATTATATATATATATATATATATATATATTATATATATAGTTTTTCGTCATACATTAAAGTATAAAAATAATTTTTTATAGTTTTCAAAGAATGAAATAAAATCAACGTTTTTGTGCAACGCGATAGCAAACTAAATTTAGAGTTTATGATGATAAAGAAAACAATAAGGAAGTCAAAGTCAGGAAAGTTATACTAAAAATAAGAAAATCAGGTAACTAATTATTCTTTATAATTTATAGAATAAACAATTAACAAGCAAAGCAAAGCCGAAAAGTAAATAAAAATCTTAACATTGCTCATTAAAAATTATAATAAAGGTTAAAATGTTTTTCAAAGGTTTTTAAATATTTTTGTATTATATCATGAATATTATTTCTATGTATATAACTTCTATATTTCATTTTATTGTATATTAACAAAAATTATATTAGTGTTTCATACTGCTTTCAGAACTTTTAACATTTATAAATGATGATGTATTCTACCAAAGTCTTTAAATAAATATGAATTTAGTCGTCGATTATCTGGGTCTTTAAACTTAACGGACCTATCTTTGACTATAAAAGTTACAAAAGAATAAACTCTAACCAAAGTTTTTTTTTTTAAAAAGTCAACAAGAGATTTTTTTAATAGTTCTGATTTTATAATTCAGATTCAGAGCAGAACAAGAATAAGGAACCATTTTGGCACAAGTCAAGAGAAAGAATTTGTTGGTCGTCTGCTGAACCAAATACATAAATAAAATAAATAAATGAACAAAAGAAAAAAATCGCAGCAAGGACAAAGAATATAGCAAATAGGCTAAAATAGAATCAGAAAGCTGAAATCAAGAAAAGAGAGGGCAGATTTAAAATGAATGGAAGAAAGGAAAGTTGAGTCATTGGCATAAGAATGAACAGAATAAGAAGTGCTGCTTAGAAGATCGCTAGTGAAAAGTAGGAATAAAGTTGGAGATAGAACAGAACCTTGAGGAACGTCACAATTAGCAGGAAAGGAGAACGAGGTCACTCCATCAATATGGAATGACCTGAGAGAAAGCTAGACATGAGTAAGCAAAGAAAAGGAGGACACCCAAAGGAAGGGAGCTTAAAGTGTGGTGATGCATGACATACCCGATGAAAAGCTTCGATATGTCAAACACCAGCATACAAGACTCCCTATAGTCCCTAGGGGAGAAGACCATAAATCAGTGAGATAATAAAGTATGTCACCAATTGACCTCGAACGTCGAAAGCCATACTGGTGATCTGAAAAGTGGGAATGAGGTTCCAGATGATCCAGAAAATGGGAGCTGAGGAGTTTCAAAAATTTGTTATAATACAAATGCGAGCTATAGGACGATAGTTAGAAAAATAAGAGAGGCAGGTACCCTTACTCAGTACATTTTCAGTGGATAGAAACCAAAGAAGAAATAGCGGATGTGTTGACCAAAGAAGGAGTAAAAAAAGATAATGAAGAAAAGTGATTTAGTAAGTTGGGAATGTAAATAATGGAGATTGATCAAGGATGATGAAAGGAAAATAAACATTTTTTGAGAACGTTGGGGTAAGAAGTTTTATTATTATTGCTTAACTTAGTTTCTTTGTTTTTCAGAAACTAGATATCTGTGGTTTTACATTAAACCAAATTTTAATTAATTTAGTTAAAAATTTAATAACAAATTCAAGTGATCACACTGGTTGGTTAGGTAAAAAAAAAAAAAAAAAAAAAAAAAGTGGGGTGGTGCCATAGCTTTTGTTTACACATCTTATCAACTTCTGTGGGGATTTAGTTCTTAGTTATAAAATAAGATTAATATATAAGATTACCTATATACAATATAAAATATATAAGAGCAAAAGAGAACAAAGAGACATCAATTAGACATAAATAGGAGATAGTTTATCTGCTATTTATTTTAATAATAATAATAATAATAATAATAATAATAATAATAATAATAATAATAATAATAATAATAATAATAATAATAATAATAATAATAATAATAATAATCTTCCTTTTAAAGTGCCTTATGCCCTTCTCAGAGGGTAACATGGGGGGACTACAGGAAATCGCACTTTAAGACCGGCTTTCCCAAGCCTGTCACCACAACGTGTTCGTAGCCAAGTTTTAATTCTTGCCCCCAGGAAGAAAAAACTCAGACTGCTACGCGGAGGATTGAACCAGCATCCTCTCACATGAGAGTCGGCGAGTCAACCTCATACACCACGAGGCATTCAATAATAATAATAATAATAATAATAATAATAATAATAATAATAATAATAATAATAATAATAATAATAATAATAATAATAATAATAATAATTTTCTTACCTGTCAATTAAAAATCCACCAACAAAACACAGTATAACATTTGGCCAAGAATACAAAGAATACAATGAAGCAAATTGAACTGTATTAACATCCATATCTTCTTTAATTTGATCTTGCAAAGACCCAGGAGTATCATAGCAAAAGTATGAGCCTATATATATATATATATATATATATATATATATATATAGTTATATATATATATATATATATAATATATATATATATATATATATATTATATTATATATATATATATATATATATATATATATATATAATCATCATCAAGGTTGCTCCTAGGTTCCCTAGAACTGGGAGTAGGTTGTGCAAACATGCACTAGAAATCTGAGGCATGTATGAGCACTTCTAGGGCATAAATGAGTGGTGAGTAGAACTAAAACGCCCCAGCCACCACTACTCTTTAGTCATCGCTCTTTCCGCAATGCAGAATGTACTATTGTGGAATTCTTCCTCTCCCACACACAGATTTTATATATATATATATATAATATTATATATATATATATATATATATATATTTAATATTTTATTTATAATATATAATTTATATATAATATATAATATATATATATATATATATATATATATATATATATATATATATATATATAAGGACAAACTGATGCAGCACATTCAAGACATTCAAATGATAAATGAAAGATTGATGAAGTGCACACTGAATGTAAGAGGAATAGAGTACCACATTCATCAAGTGTATGACCCTCAGCAAAGTTGTAGTGAGGAGGAAAAGGAACAATTCTTAAACCTACTAGAGGAGGAGTACAGTTATACAGTGCGGGAGACAAGCTTGTTGATCGGAGATTTTAATGAAAAGGTAGGGAGAGAGTGAGAAGAAACAGAGAATACTCTGGGATTTTTTTATGCAG
>JABUQX010016845.1:0-5000 GCA_015478945.1 Trachelipus rathkii | reverse complement strand
TTTACAAATATAAAAGTGCCAACTTAACATCAACTATGTAGGTCAAACTTTTCTACAACTAAAGATGCGAACTTCAAACACCATGAGCATTTCCTTTCGAAACTAAGCTCCCAATCTCTCACCAGGAGAATTTAGCTGTCAGAGATTACCACTGTGACCTCAATAGGCACCGTATATCTCTTTCAAAAATTCTCCATTCTTCAAAATGCTTCTAAACGTGAAGAACTTAAAAATTGAATCTTTTTTATATAAAAACACTTAAACGCTACACTTATATCATAAGACTTCTTTGCACTCCTGATTGCCTTAACTAATTGCCTGAATTTCGGGCAAAAACGAACACGATTTCTTACGAGGTTTACTTTTTGTTTTGGAAACAATTGAAATTCAGCTGTTGTGACGCCGGTCTGTTCGATTTCGGATATAAACAGAAATAAAACAAATAACAAAATGGTTTATATTACAAAAAAAATTGATCAACTATTTGTTGATGGAATTTATCGATTTTTGGAAGAAATTAATTTAAAGTATTTTTATTGAACGAAATAATTCGTCAATTCAAACGGGCCCTACCACGCCGTCATTTTTTTTGTGGGTTTACACATTTTCGTAAGAACCTTGCTAAATTCCGCAATCACAGAAAAACCAACCTTATAGATTTAAGGAAATTCCTTACGCTTGGTAAGCATTTTTATGATTTTGCGCTGTTTGACAAAAAACGGACGCAAACTCGAGCATTTCTTTCGTTTGTAAGCACAAATGCAAAAAACGAAACGCCTATATAAACATGCAGAGATCAGATAGATCAGACCAAATTGCGGTATCATATTATATTATAATGTATATGTTATATATATATATATATATATATATATATAGGATATATATATATTAATATATATAATATATATATAATATATATTAATATATATATATATATATATATAATATATATTATTATATATATATATATATATATATATATATATTAATATATATATTTTATATAATATATATATAATATATATATATATATATATATATATATATTATATAATTATATATATATATATATATAATATATATATATATAATATTATATTATATATATATATATATATAATATATTATATATATAATATATATTATATATATATATATATATATATATATATATATAATATATATATATATATATATATATAGTATATATATACGGTATATATGTCCCTTATTTAAATGCAAAATTAAAAAAGAAGAAATTCGAAACTTTAATTTCTAGAATGGGTGAAGCTACCCTTCTCGAATTCGTCGAGTCATTGAAGAAATTTTTAAATTCTCTTCTAATGATAGCAATGTGCTGAAAAACTCCTTCTATCAAATCTAGATTCGTGAATGGTGTGTTGATAAGCTCAAAACCTTTCAACTACCAACACCACCCTTCAGCAATGACTGGGACATAGCGCTTAATATATATAAGCGTTTATTTATCTATAGCCCTAATATATATATGATATATTATATATAATATTTTATATATATATATATATATATATATATATATATATATATATATATATATATATATATATATATATATATATATATATATATATATATTATATATATATATATATATATATATATAATATAAGTGTGAGTTATATGACAGGGAGTGGTCATGTCTTGTCACTGTGAGTTAGTGACAATACATTTTCACTCGCTGCAGTTGTTATGTTATTTTTGTCTTTTTCAGAACTACTTGAAATATTCTTTCATATTGATAATATTAATAAAATCTATTTATAATCTATAATATAAGATAATATTCTACCAATTGATGTAACATCACTTATAACTGGACCAAGGGTGACCACTTTGTTAATTCAAAACATTGAATCAGTCAAGCATACAGAAGGGTGGAAATAATTAATTACTACGGGTGCCTCTTCGAATAATACAAATATAAAATATAACAATTAATATTCTTCATCTGCTCATACAACATATCATTGTTTATACATACTTATCTTGACCTATCTATTCTAACCCTTTATCACCTATAACATTACATCCTACGCATGGCACGTTCTTGTACCCATATGCACTAATGTTAATGTAAATCATCATCCTGCAAGAAGGTCATAGAGGATAGTAATTAAAGGTAAGAGCTTTGCATCTTTTCACCATCATTAATATTTATGTATAAATATAATTAAAATTAAGTTAAATAATATAAAAACTACCTAAAATATATATTTCAATTGACAGATTAGCTTAAGGGTTGTTCACTTGCGCAACTCTGCTAAAGTCTTCTTTGTAAGTCTGAAAAAGAAATAAGATAAATATTTAGCATTATGGGAAACGAAGATATAGAAGATGTAAAAGGAACAGAAGTGAGAATGATTGGTAAGTGTCCTGTATTTTCAGGATTAGAAAGAGATTATGAAAAATGGAGAAGAAGAGTGAGTGACTGGGTGGAGTTGAATGAAGATATGAGGAGGAAGGGATTAATAATAAGATTGCATCTAGAAGGAGAGGCTGAAGAGTTAACCAAGAACCTTAGTACGAAAGAACTAACTAGAGAGAAAGGAGTGGATTTGATATTAGAGGCACTCGATAGTAGATATAAGATCGATAAAAGGGTTGAACGATTTAACAGTGTATTAGATGTACTAAAGATTGGTAGAGGTGAGAAAGAGAGTGTCAAAGAATATGTGATAAGATATGCAAGAGTGATGGGCGAGGCAACATGTTTAGGAATGAGTGAGTGGGGATCAGATGTAAAAGGAGCTCATTTGTTGTACACTTCAAATTTGAAAACATGGCAAGAACAGATTATAATAGGGGGTTGTGGAGAAGGAGAGCTAGATTATGAGAATATTAAAAAGCAATTGTTACGCGTGTTTGAAGAGAGAAAGAATGAGCATGAAAGAACTGAAATTAAAAGAGATGAGAAGATGAAGGAAAATATGTGGTTAGACAGGGGTAGACAGGAAATGAGTCAAAGTACAGGAGCTGTATACAAGAAGGGAAGAGAAGAACCAAAAGGAGAAACACTATATTGTTATAAATGTGGTGGTAGAGGACATATGGGTTGGCAATGTCAGGCGAAAGGCGGTTTGAGATGTTTTAATTGTTTTCAAGATGGACATTTTGCGAACGAGTGTAAGGAAGAAAAGTTGTGTTTGAAATGTGGGAGAAAGGGTCATGAGGCCAAGAAGTGCCTAACTCGGGATGAAAATATTAAGAAATGTATGTACTGTCGCAAATGGGGACATGAAGAAGACAAATGTTGGTGGAAAAGAAGGGGGTCTGATAAGCAAATGAAAAGTGAACAGAGTAATGTATATTTGAATGATTCTGGAAATGAAAGGGAGAATGAAGGCATGATTGAGGCTATATTAGACACTGGAAGTAATAGTACAGTAATAGGAAGAGAATGACTAGAAGAAATATTACGAAATCTAAACAAAAGTGAATTAGAGAGGATGAGAGAGAGTGCAAAGAGAATAGAAAAGACGTATAGTTTTGGGGGTTCTGATTATAAGGGGGAGAAAAGACTGCAAATACCTGTAGATCTTACAGGAAAAAAGGGGGAAACCATCATTTACATAACTACAGATTACATTAACGATTTACACGATAAAGATATCCCATGGTTGATAGGAAGAACAACATTACAAAAACTGGGGGCAATAATGGATATCAGCAATAACAACATAATTCTAAGGGACATAGGGGTACAAGTAAAGGGAAGGGTAGATGATGGTGGACATGTTCGATTACCATTGATAAAACGTAGATATAGTGCGTGGTTTGGGGGAGGTGATAAATGGTGGATAGGGAACAGTGAAAAACAAAATGAAGACAAATTACTCAAAATACACAAACAATTTGCACATTGTAGTAAGGACAACCTAATTAAATTACTGGAGAAAGCATACGGGGGGAATAATGTCTATGAGGAGGATAAGAAACAACTACAAGGGATAATCGAAAGAGTAATAGACAACTGTCATTCATGTAAGATATTTAAGCCCACACCTAGTAGACCAGTAGTAGGTTTGGATAGAGCAAATCATTTCAATGAATTAATATCTATAGATATGGGTGAATTGGAAGGAAAGAAATTTTTGGTAATGATAGATGAGTTGACCGGTTTTGTTCAAGCAACATGGACAGAAGGAAAACGACCAGCGGAGATAGTAGGCAAGATAATAGACAGGTGGATAAGTGTTTTCGGTGCACCAGAAAAAATTCTCTCAGACAACGGAAGGGAGTTTCAAAATGAAACAATGGAGGAAATGTGTGAGATGTTCGACATCAAATTATTGGCAACAGCGGCAGAAAGCCCGTGGAGTAACGGAAAGTGTGAAAGAATGGTGGGTCTTTTGAAAGAAAATATGAGAAAACTACAAGAAGATGGGTATCAAAACAAGAATCTGTGTTTAAGATGGGCTGTGTATGGTCGAAATAATATACCCAATAAGGGGGGGTACACAGCAAACAATTTGGTATTTGGTTGGAATAAGGGAGGAAAAATGACTCCTTGGAGTATAGATAACACCGAGGGTTGGGAAGAATGTGTGATAATAGACAATGCCCGATATAGAAGAGAGGCCTGGAGAGAAGTATTAAGCCAACAAGCAGAGATGAAACTAAAAAGAGCATTGAATAACAACATCAGGGAAAGTAAAGTACAAGATGTGACAATTGGAGAATGGGTATATTATAAAAGAGAGAACGATAAAAGATGGAAAGGACCAGGGAAGGTCATAGGAATAGATGGGAAAACAGTGGTGGTAAAACAGGGAGGGTCGATTAGATATACACAAAGAGTACACATAAACAGAATACAAAAAGCACCCAGGGAAGAGGACGATAGGGATGAAGCTGAAGAAGAAACAGATGATCAAGATCCAGATATGTATGAAGAACAGGGGGAGAACATAAAAGGTATAAGGGAGGGACGATATGAACACAAAAGAATACAACAG
>JABUQX010016844.1:15000-47500 GCA_015478945.1 Trachelipus rathkii | reverse complement strand
ATAATCTCTGCACAACACAAGTCAAATTATCTAACATACATCAAGTCGACTATATGTTAAAATACAAATCAACTCAGTGGCATATGCATATATTCATACATACAATAATTAATCAAGCACACAAACAACAAGAAATGAAACCATGGAATAACAAACAACAAAATTAATAACAACTAAAACTCCATCACAACTAACAAAAAGAAGGCTCAAGCTCGTGTACTCTAAAACTTACGTAATGCCCTTATCGCAATTGTCATTATAATTATCACATTAATACTTTTTATTCAGACATGAGTTATCGAAAATTTTATATGATTTTTTCTATTGTCTCTCAAAGTAATTGTCATGTAAAACTATAATAATAAATAGAGATTTCTTTTCAAATAATAAAATAAATTCTAAGCAAAATTTCAGTTAAATAAAAATAAAAGGTGAGCAACATACTATTTTTTATGAATTTAATATAACATATAAATAATAATTCCCACTTGCGGTAAGTTTTTTATATTCTGTAAATCAAATAAAAGCCCTATAAGCTCAGCAGAAAGCAATCCAACCAGATGATTCAATTATCCTCATCGTTTTGTATGTGATACCTCCTTTTTCTATAAAATAAGAATGTACACGATTTTCCTTAGGAAAGATGATAGGCGTTTATTATTGATTTATATTACAGCGATCAATTGTTAGTATAAACCCCTAAGTATATGTAGTGAATAAAATACACTGAAGGCGCTATTAGTAGTATTTAATACTAAGAGTGATTAATATTTATCCTTCCCAAGATGCAAGAGTTATATAAGTTATTCCAGTGTATACTATATATACCTCTGAATATTAAATATAATGACTTCATTATTAGGAACTATAATGGTAGGTAATTGGTGAGTAATAGTTTAATTATTAAAGTAAGTTTGATTATTATTATTATATTATTATTATATGTAATATGTATGAGTAAGGTAGGTGAGTCCCAGTTATTATCCATATTTTCATCAATGGTACGGAATCGTTGTTGGTAAGTGTGCATAATACTGGACCTAGATGTATCCACTACTCAACTACAATCAATCATATGTATTCATATAATAATCGAGACAATAAAATCTTATACATTATGATTATATATTGATTATATTTCTTAACATTTGTATTTGGATGGGAAACTTCATCCCAATCTCTTGAAAGATCATTATTATTTTCTTAATTACTAAAATGTCTACAGACTAAATCTTGCTATACTAGAGTAACATCGTCCATATGTAAATACTGTCTATACATATCACTCTCGCTAATAGTTTAAAAACCTCACTACAATATTCAACAAATTAAATACACCTCGCAATGACTCTCGGACAATCACTCGTGAGCGGCGATTCGCTCATATACGTGTGTTAATCCGCGGATTGGTGGCTATCCTACGATTTCTTATATGTTACATAAACGTGACCCATGAACTTCGCATATGTAGTTAGTGATGAGATATGTTCGTGTGGATCGTGCGATCTGTTGAGACATATATTAGAGGCCCCCGTCGCGTGTGTGTTGAGTGTTTGTATATAATAATTTAGAAGCGTGTGTGTGTGTGTGTTGTGGAGAGTGATGTTTGAACGTATTAGTGTGTGTTGTGTGGTTTGAGTTGTGAGTAGAGAGTTGTGAGTCGAATATAAGAAGAAAACAGTTGTCAAAGAAGCGTGTTAGTGATGATGTTGGATATAGGATGAAAGAATATTCTTCTTATGAAAAAATATTTCAATTATTTAAGTCGGGGCCTTTACAAATCGGTTACTGATGTGTTCATGGCCTTAAACAAAAAATTTGGAAACAAGTCTGTTATGTAAAGATTTAGTTTCTTGTTAATAAAACCATTAATGAAGATAACGTGTTAATTCGTATCGCTAAAGAGTGATTTCGTGCAAACTCATGTGAATCTGAAAGATAGAAGTTTATTTTTTTCCATTCTTCAGCCCTGGTCGTTAAATGTAATTACTCAATGCAGGACTCCAGATTATTGATGATGCGAGTTTGAGTAAGTCGACGTGTTAGTATCAAAACCATCTCTTAAAGGATGTGTTTCTAAGCGTTATAATACGTGCGTGAGAGTGCTGGTGTGAGCTGTGTGTGGTGTAGAGGAGTGTGTGTGGTGTGTGTATGTCTCCTAGAATAGTAGAATGAGCGAGCGCTGGTATGGTAGTTGTCTGATGTGTGTATGCTGATGTTTGGTTGTGTGTGTGTGATGTGTTGCATTGTGTCGCTGTTGCGTATAGTTGTGTGTTGTGTGTGTTCATAGTGATCACTGTATGCCCTATGTTATACAAATATTAAAGACCATGTGCTCGAGAATATGTATGGTGATGTGAGTGTGTACTTGAGAGTGTGTGTGTGTATTGGCATCGTGTGTGTGCTTTTGGTTCAAGGGCTGGTAGTTCATTTTCCTATAGAGTTGGGGGTGTGTTGTAGATGTGGTCGTTTAGTGGAGCTTTGAGTATAGTGCGTTTCCTAAATGTTCAACTATTGTGATGTGTGTGTGTCGTGTGTGTGAGCGCTATTAGCTGAGGTGTGAGATGTTGCGCGAACTGTGAGTAGAGTGTGTTGCTGATTCGTAGTTTGTTGTGTATGTGAGTGAGTGATGCGGTTGGTGTAAGTGGGTGTACGATTTCTGCTGTTGTTAGACCATTCACGGACTGGAGACACGCAGTGTGTAAAGTACCACATTAGAAGGTAAGGCTCGTGTCGCGGTGTGATGAATATGTAGGATATGAGGATGTAATGTGTGTAGTAATTGTTTGATGAGTAATGGAAAGAGATGTTGACGGAGTTGTGTTCAGTGGCGTCAAAGAGAGTGCTAGAGTGTGTGGTGTGCGTGTGTTGGTGTTTGTGTTAGTGTATAGTGCTCTCTCTCTGTGCTTTTTCCGATTTTGTTCAGACTGAGACGATATTCGCCTTTGTTTAAATATCAAAGAGATGAGGATACGATATAAGCGCCGATCTCGGTCTTTAAAATAAAATGCACTCGTGCTGCTCTAGATTTAAGGTATGCTAGTCAAAGTAACAAATGAGATCAACGATATGTACTATAAAAAGAACACATAATTTGTTTTTTTTAATGCATGTGATGTTTGTTAAGATAATATTATATACAAAATAATTTCTTATTAAAAATTAAACTTTACCTGTTTTTAATTTTATAATTTGTAAGAAAGCTTTTGTTTATTATATATTAATATTCTTTCTCCCACCAGAAATCAGATTTAGAACTACTCAAATGGTCTTGAGATTGATTGTTTGGTTGTACTCCATCTTAGTACAAACGCAGAGACAGACTACGTTTATACACCTTGTGTAGTACTGGGAATGGTCAGATACTCAACGTGATGAAATCTATTAGGTTTGTATGACTCGTTTTATTACGTACCAACGTATTATCTATGTTATAAAAGTTATATTATTTTCAAACTCTGAAGGTTCAGGTGAAGGTGCGGCTTAAATAAATACACTTATGAGGAAGGAAAATATATGAGAACAGGACCTTACTAAAAGAAAATGATATTTATTAGAGTGTTTACTTTTGTATATAGGCCTTTTGGATATTCTCAACACGATAGTTATACACGTTTCATGTCCTGAGTATGTCAACCTTTTTTATAACTAAGGAAATGTATAAAACTCTAGCTTGTGGCAACCTGTAACTATTTTCGACTTGCGGGGAATTTAAGATTGAACGCGAATGGTCGCGAATTCTCTGGCGCCACATCACATTATAGTACCAGGCCAGTGAACCGTTACTTCAGTTTCATTTACTCCTTTCGGCATAATCATTTGCCTATCGTCTGTACCAAAGGAATGATAGTACTGCTGGGAATTTTAAGTTAGTGAAGCGAATGCTGAATACTTCTATACCTAGTCATATGTTTTAACCTACAAAGAGGACATTGATAAGAACGACCTACAGTCTCACACTACCAAAACTATTAGAGTGTCAGCCTAAATTAAATCCACGTTTACAAGTGCAGCGGACAAATAGATTGCGATCGAATCTCACTATATACTAATAGCTATACACTATTCAGAAGTTTCATACAACTCTCACACTAACGCTACCACTATTCATGCGGATAAAGAACACACCAAAATATTTATAACTATCATACCCGGTCTCGATCAAATATAATTTCTTGAGGCTATATTGTAGCAAAGACTAAGTAGTAAACGAAGGATATAGGCTCTCAGACTCTTCGAAGCACCCGAATTAATCCATTGTATGGAGGTGAATTTCAATTCTTACAAACCGCGCATGCTACTAACACATTATACCAACTCAGTCAATATAGCATATGTATTTCTAACTGACTAACCGTTTTTTTAAATGAAAAAAATCTGTCCAGGAGCATCAAACTGCAAGTTAGCTGACAATCTGATCGAATATTGGATTATTGAAATATATATAATATAATGAGCTAACTATATAGCTGCAAGCATATGGTACGAACGTATGTCATCAAATAACATTTGCAAAAATACTCGCTGTGGTATTTATAATTTACATATAATAATGTTCTATGTTAATTGTGAAGAAAACTCACGTTATCAGGAAAGGGACTCAAACGAGATGAAGAAATCTTATTATACTCAATTTCGCGTTATGATAGTTCAGAAAATAGACATTCTGACGTGCGGATGGAAATGATTACTATGTAAGCGTTTTTATATTACGGAGTTAGTTTGATAAATCTTCGTCGATAGAATAGTAACTATTATTAATTCAATAATATCAAATTACAGTAGATTGATACATCCCAGCAATCAGGAATAATTTTAACTAGATATCATAACACAATATTATGTTACTATTATAAATGATAAAATGAGCCGAGCAATGTTTTAGCTACAAAAATACATAATTCTCGATCCTCCTATAAGTCTTTATTGCTTTTATTAATAATTCTTGAATCCGCTTTTAGTGCGGCTGTTTACATTATAATATTAACGTAAGTAGACAGATGTTAGATCGTGCCACTGGAGAATATAGAATGAGCATTGTATGTGGTAGATGAATGAGTAGGTGAATCTCTTTTGATTGCTCGAGAGGTTATTCAGTCTTATAGTTATTCCAAATCAAATAGATATTTTATAGAGACAATAGAGTATGTTTTAGACTTACCGCGCGAGAGTGATATTCGTCCATTTATGAGTAGTTTTAGGAGTGGTATAATTCCTAGTCATCGGACAACCGTGTAATTTCGAGGATATTCGAGTTTATTCGCCTTTGGTACTCTCAGAAGGTAATAATAGAATTGTAGAAACACGATGCCTATAACAGCATGTACACAACTGGAAAGAATAATCTAAGCCACAGTGAAGACTACATGAGTCACATTTCTAAGAAATTTAGACGCATTATCGGACTGTCACTAGAAGTTAAAATATCGTAATAAGATACAATGCGAAAGAAATCGAGTTAATGCGAATGAATCAATTTTGAAAACTTTAGTACGAATTTCTTGTATGAGATTAAAATAGCATATCTTCTCACTAGAATAGACTCAACAATAATTCTCAATGTTCTCAGTACAGCACTTATTAAATATCAGGAATTTATATTGCTAGACCACAAGGGTACTATCGTACCTTCTTTTATTTATGCAGGCCAAGACCTAACACGGGTAGCGAGGGTTATCTTATTAATAAGGTATGCACTCCACAGGAAGACTCTATTGTTTGTATATACAGTAATTTAGGTTAGAGCATACACAGACGGACTCCCTCTCTCATTAGTCTGAGTCTATGTCTAGTGACATGTGACGCACCCTTTTCTTAAATCTATGTCTGCCATACATACCGTGAAGAATACACAGGTTTATATATATAGCTTAGCAACTTCACAGAGGCTCAAAATTTTTGACAATAACAGCTTTTGTTGACTTTATCCTCGATATAACTCGAGTCAAACCACAGGGGGTATGTACCTTCTTGTAATAAACATGCTAGTCCAAACCAACTACGATGCTAGAGACACTTTTCAATTAAGTTATTGACAGAGTACGAAATATAATCTAGCAACCACATTGGTTGATAATCTACCATTTAATATATAGGTAGCAAACACATGATACCACCGCTTATTGTTAAATTGAAAAGGAGGTTAAGGACTAATTTCAACAAGAATGCATACTCGTGGAATTCTAACCGAAAGGAGTAGAAGGCTTTATCACATGAGGTATCACTCTATTCGCCTGTAATGAACTCTTAATTTCTAGTTGAACCAACAAGTGGTGTACGACACCTTATTCTAATGATACGTTCTGGTTCTTATCTTCAACACTTTCTCCTAGGGTAGTATCTCTCTAAGATACACGGCATGACATTTACACTTTCTTTTAATTATATGTAAGAATATACAATACCACAGTGTCATAGCACTACTTTATTATTGTCTTACACTCAAAATGAGCGTGACATTCATGTCTAGGATTAGATTTTGTTAAGTGGTTTTAAGATAAGTGCATAGTCACTCGCTAAGCATACTATTTTATATCACGTATCCAACTAGAGGACATCTGTGCCAAGCTAACCTCGGGTTGAAAAATGGAGACTTTTATGGCGTTTTGCTTGCACTCATAGAAACCGTCGTATTCGGTAAAGCGCCTACTTAGTAGTGGAATTGTTCACCTGTATGAGTTGACGTATACTGGCTGGTATGTAGTGGGTTCAAAGTGTATCGATCGCTTTTTTTAATATTATATAGTATTCTGTTTTTAACTCAAACTATGCTGTACAAAAGTGTTAGAATAGTGTCTTTGTTTCACGCGTGTAAATATATTTGAGCTAAAAATTATCGCTAACTATGTTGATAGTGTACTACCATAAGTAGTGTACGTTGCTGAGCATATCAGTGTTCGCTAGTGGACTAATGCTTAAGGAAGAAATTTTTGCAGAAGGACTTTCTTTTGCTGTGAATTACCGGTCTCTATCATCCACTCTCCGACGTTAATCCTCCTATCTATCATAAAATTTCAAACCTCTGTCGGCTTCCATCGGTTTTTCTTGACCCAATTTATTAGAAAATTTTCCTCAAAATAATATGGTTAAAATTATTTTCCAAATTTATTTTTATAAAGGGGATATAAGGGAGGTAGGGTTTTTTATAGTAGGTATATGGTAGTAGGGTATAAAAGGGGGTATATATATAGGTATAGGGGTGTAGTGATATATAAGTTATATATATATATGACTATAATATATAATAAGAGGTTACTGATTTAGATATTACTGATATATAGGGTTATAGTATGTTAAAACAACAGATATTATTAATAATAAAAAAATATCGACGGTTGATATCAATAGATTACATCTAATTATTATATATATAATAGAATACAATAGAGGTATGGTTGATATAGAGGAGGGTGAGGTATATGAGGGTTGTGTTATATATATTATTAGATTTTACTGATTTACTGATATATTGATTTAAGGGTATATAAAACGTAAATTTTTACGCTATAAACATGAAAAAAAAGTGCATAATAAATTAATTATAAAAACAAATAAAATATAAATAGTAAATAAAATGTATAAAATAAAAATAATAAATTTTATGAAAAAAATTAACACGAGAAAAATAACAATAATAAAAATATATACAGTAGTATGCAAGAACTAGATCTAAAATAAGAAATAAAAATTTTATATTAAAAGGAGAAAAAAACAGTAATAATATGACAGAATACGTTTGCGTTCTTGCGCCGAATCGCACCTGCGGGATATATACATATATTGATATATATATAGGGCTGTGCGTTATCGCGTTACCTCATTTTGACGTCGGTATATATCAATTGCGCTACGGCTATAGATAGCAGCAGCCTTGCTAGGGCGCGGCGCACGGGCCCGCTTTTCGGACGCTATCTAGAGGTAGTATACAGACGCCGTATATTAGTTGGGCTAGCTAGCCTGCAGGTATCTGACCTTGCTGGCGCGCTTACGCTACTCATGACGTTTCACGACGGATTCGCTATCTGAGTACAGGCACGCTATGCGGAACCAAGCTCATCATAGAGGTACAGTCCAGTTGCCAAACGAGACTTCACAAATCTTATTGATTCAGTGGCATGCCTTACCATTTGTATTTCTCCGTTTCATTGCGTAATAAAAATGCTTCTTACTAATACACTAATTTTTATGTTCTAGCCGATTATCTTTAATCCTATATCCCCATATATATATATTTAATTATTATAATTAAATATAATAATGAATATATGCAGTAATTTAAGAATAATATAATAATAATAATAATGAAGAGGGGAAGCTCAAAAAGATTATTTGTTGGGTCTTATACAGATAATAAGTAATAGGAGATTTCATCCAATGAATAATAATAATAATAATAATATTGGAGATCACTAAAATTAATGTAATAAATAATAATAATTTAATCTGTATGAATTTTACCTCTCCCTTATAAATTACATATGCACAAATAATTTAATCACCTAGAATTAACTATGAAATTAATCATCAATAAATCTCATAATTAATATATAATATATAAGTATAATTATAATTAATAATATGCGAGAGCGCATAATTAGTGCATTTATAACCCGGATGGAGCCGGGGTATGGTCTCCGAGCTCTATGCTTACGCTTCAACCAATAAAATTCGATCTGTACTTGAATGCTAGTATATATCAAGAACGATTCGCATATAAAATTATGCGAGAATAACTCAGTATATCGAAAAAACTCTGATATATTCGATGTCCCTTAAATTGAGAACTACACGTCTATAATATTAATCGTATAGCGCAAAAAAATTGTACAGGTCAGCTACGAACTCTACTATTGTTAAAAACGTAATATACACTCTCAAATCGGGGAGTCATGTGTACAAGACAGAAGATAATACCACCCTAATCATATTGAAAAAAAAGAAAACACCAAGCTCGAAGATCATGTTAAATAACAAAGGGAGCGCAGAATGCCTGTGAGCGGTTAAATACATACAGATCTCCGACCACACGTACAATCATGTTATACAAATACATAACACAACTCATATCACTGTCCCTCAGAACTAAAGCAGATCTGTTCAAAGTCATTCTCTTATTTAATTCAAACACACCAAGCTTCGGAATAAATCGCGTGCAAACAAAAGAAGGAAACACCCAACTTAATTCATGTTAAATTAAAGAAACATCATCGCTATTACCCTCTTTTATTAATTCTCGACTCCGACACTCAATTCGTGTTGAGAAACAAGATGAGAACCTACACTCACCAACATCATTATCATGTCCTCTAAAGACAGAACTTGAACGATTTCGTCCGTTTGATCAGGTTATCACACACAAATGTATATAGCAATACAAACGCAATCCTGTTTATCACAGGAAACTCTTCGAACAGCCACATAATCACTCGTTCATAAATAAACACCAACTCAATCATAGCGTTATTGAGAAAGGAGAAAGGACACCAACTCAATCCATGTTTAAAGCAAGAGATAAACCAGACTCTCACGCAATAATCGGAGACTATTGTATCATACATCGAAGAAACGCCAACTCTTCTATGTTAAAACAAAGAAACTCAACCAACTTACATATATACATGTTTAAGAGCTATAAGTAAAAACGTCAACTCATTCTTGTTAAAAACAATAAGAAACATCAATATAATTCTCAAACATACAAACATAACTCAACTCAATCTAATGTGATTAAAACAAAGATAAAATGAAGAATAACCAAAATATTAGTTAATATAAAAATAAAACGTCCAAACTCAATTATATTATAAAGCAAAGAAACGCCAATCAATTCATATGGTTAAAACAAAAGAATACTCGACTAAGTGAATATCATGTCAAATTCATTAGAAAACACTCATAATACTCATATCATTTTAAAATCAAAGAACATCAAAACTCATTCTTGTTTATAAAACAATAAAACTAACCAAAACCTGAAATCTGATAGTTACTAAATGAACCCAAACAAACTTCTGATCATGTTAAACTATGTACTTTAATAAAGAATTTATTTTTTTAATATTTTTATCATTACTCACAAATAATCGGATAATAAAAATTAGTCTGATAGGTAAAAATGGTCAAGATATTATAGAAGTATTTATTTTACTCTTATATCAATATTGTTAATAATATTTTTAATAATTGGAGTTATTTGAGTTCTCACTATAATGAAAATGTCGCTTTCTCTCAGAAAGTATCTTATTTATATTTTATAATACTGTTCTTATTATGTATTTCTAATGCACTTAATATATAGTCAATAATACTCAAATTAAAGAACCCTTTCTAGTATTTTATATTTTTACTGTTAGAGAAATAAAAAACTGTATCGAGTTACCTTACCACACACACACCGAAACACTACTCTAAAATATAATAAGTGTTAAATATATGTATGTGTAGTTCTACTATAAAATTCACATTATTTTATTAGAAACTCGATAGAGCTCTCACAGAATATAGTGATTTTCTGAGATAAATGCTTCGTGTCATTCTCTTAATACGAGATACTTTATACAATATTGAAGTTCTCTAATATAAACTCGTTATGTAAAATAGTGTCTGAACTTCCTTTGGTCCTTCAATCCTCTCTCGGTCAGGGATGCGTGAGAAAAAATCATAATATTTTTAGATCGTTTCTCACTACAGTTTTATGATCGAATCTTTGTGATAATCAGCTCTTGATAATATAGTGACCTTCTTTCGGATCCTTGGGATATAGCAACTTATTCTAGATTGCTATCTCTCTTTACTTTCATTACAATTTTATTTAGTCTAATATAAATAAATTTATCACATTCTATGTTTAAGGTTTTCTAGGTGGCTATCTCGATCTCTAAATCTTTTAATCAATTACATATCCCAAGCATTTGCTAAACATGTATTAGGGAAAGGTATAATGTCCAATGTTTCCCGCTCCTCCACCCCCTCCGCGTTCCATTTTTTTTATATACTTATAAGATATAAACAAGTAAGGAGTGTGACGTTTTTCACACTTTACTCTTTTAAATTTAACATGTCCATAACGCAAAATACTCTTCCACTCCTCTCAAATTAAAAATACAGAAATAAGTTTTTATAGAATAAAAATATAGACGAAGCCAACTAACATCAATCGTTACAATTAAGTGCGAAATCTAATCTTATGTCATCTTTACGATAAAATAATATATTGCAGCTCACATCACAGCTTAAAATGTCAGAATACATTAACGTTTTTACTGGTATATACAAAATATTAGTAACTCGACCTTCATACCGATAAGATTAAGATACTATTTTAAATATAGTACGAGGCGGACTTTCAAGCAACTGTATTTAGACTGTCAAGAATTATTAAAGTCACGACGATAATGGGATAATGAAAGTTTGTGATTTTGACTGCCTTATAATTTCGATGTTTTAATTATCTTTATGTGGTTGGTCGTTATGACTACAAAATCAAAAAAGCTGAGTAAGAAAAAACACGTGGCATTGTTATTGAGATGGTTCTACACATGTTTCATTTTTTTTGACCGAATCTCTCAAGTGGCAGAATATACTGCGATATTTAGTAGTGAGTTGAGTTACATATACAGCAACAACATGAATTTATTTAACTATACTCTCTCGAAGAATGTGTGCATCTGTGAATAAACAGTCTAATTATTTTCTTATTTATTTAATGGTACTTACTTATTATAGATGTTAGTCGTGATAAGACTTCTGTACTCTAGAAACTAACCAATTTACATAGTTTACGTTTTTCTTTGAATTTTCTCTTAGTCTGTGACTCTACTGTTAAGCGTACCTATACGATATATACAGTGTTCTCTAGGCATACGTGGAGTCTGAAATATACGTCTACTTTGTTACACGGATCTCACTTTTAATTTATATCTGATACTCGAGAGAGATTCTCACGCTCTATAGTGACTCCAATAACGACTTTTCTCTCTACATCAAGCTCACTTTGTGTCGTGCTGTACTTTTACCAAAATTTGTATCTCACATGATGTCTCTAGAGATTTAAATTAAATAACCGTGTTAAAGGTGAAGAGATCAGCTGTTATAGACTGTGTCTGCAGAAAATTCCTATCAACGATCCTCCTTTCTTCTATGTTATATACTCTTCACAATTGATGACTCTATGCACCACCAACTCCACTACAGTTCTCTTGTTATCAGAGTCATCTATCTCATATGTGTTGGTCCTCTTCTCAATATATTATGTTTCTATCCTTTGCTCATAGCTATTACTATGTTCATAGTAGGCGCATATCTCAACTTTCTACTCCTGAAGAAGGGTTCGTGACTAATATTAGTCTTCACATTTAGTATCTTTAACTAGCTTACCAAAACCAAATTAATAATATTATAAACACATAGCAATACTCTTTTCTAATAACTATCCTATAGCACTAGTATAGAAACGATATCGATCTCAAGTTAAATAAAAATTACTTATCAGATTCTAATATATTAATGCTATTTTCGGATTTAACTCTAAAATATATACGATGTATAATTCGCAATTAGAGCATACATAGTCCGTTAGTCACAGAACAATATTTATTTCAAAATTGAGAAATCGAAAGTACAATTTAATTAGTGATATTTTCTCTATTAAGGAGTATATTTTCTGATTTCATTTTACCGTGCATTTCGTGACTCTTCATTTTCCGGCATTACACGGAATGCTCAGCAAGATTTCAAAAATGGTATTTATCAAGTTCTCAATCACTTTAGAATCGAACTTCCAATATTGTCTAAATTAATTCATATTTTCCAACTCCACTAGAGATACATAGACAGCGCGACTTCTCGCCAACTTCATAATATCAGTATCTACCAGACATCATAGATTATCGTTCTATTATATAGACATTATGTGATAGAACTTATTCTCGAATGGGTCGCACATTTTTTACACCTAAGTATATACCTTAATCTGTTTCTAATCCTAACAATAACTGCTAGGGTCGCTATTTCCTTGGGACGCACACTCACAGATACATGAGAAAAAAGGCGAACTTTATGCAATTACCCCCCCGCCCCCCCAAAAAAAAAAAAAAATAAAAAAAAAAATTCTCATCAGCGCCTAAATATTTGATTTATTATCCTTAAGAAAGTAAGAAATAATGTGCAAAGAAGATATTTCTCTTAATTATATTAAAAAAGCTCTATCTGTGAAGTGATATATAGAAATAATATGTTCACTACCACGGGGCTTTAAGCATAGTCCTGCTCAGTCCATCGACGCAAATAACAAATTTTCTACTTCTCCTCCATATATAAGATAATCCAAAGTATACCACAAACAAAGATCATCAAAATATATATCACACACTCGCTCTCAGCATGCCTTTGTTGCGACAATCCTGCGTAAGGTGAATTCTTCGCCCCGAACCGTGACCAAGGAACGCTTGCGTAATTGTAATATAATTCGATTATAAATAACATTCTCAGTAATATATAAAAATTAAATCATAATAATAATTTAAGAATAATAATCTTAGATACTATATACTTATACATAATACCCACTCAATTGATAATACAAAAAGAGGTACTTTCTCTTTTCCGTTATCGTGTATTCCAGAGTATATAATTATAGGTACATCTGTCTGTTTATGTTCAGTAGAAAAGGTCAGAGATCCTAACAGAGCCTTTAAATTAGCTTCAGGTATTTATTAATTATACGATCTAATTACCATAAATTATATGATACTCATATATCTAGTAATCATAGTTATAATTTCTCATTATATTACTTACTTATACTTTTATATAATAATCATAAACATTACGTTTTATAAGTTATTATGGATCATTACCAGTTTATACCTCTACTAGTTATGTTTCAACATATACCATAATATCAATTATCCTAAACTAATAATTCCACAACAAATTTAGGTTAATCTTTTAACAAGTAAACTAGCTTAATCACAATTACAGTCTACTATACGAGAAAATTGCCAATGCTAAGTTCAATAAATCATAAAATGGCTGCTGTTAAATGCTCACAATGAGAAAATGGCCATTGCAAAAATCTTTCAGATATTTAAATAACTACTGTTAAGTTTTCTCAATCGAGAAAATTGCCAATGCGAAAATCTACAATAAATAATTTACCAAAAATAAATTTACAAAATATTACCTTTATATACAACTTCAAATACTTTGTTATCAAAAATATGCTTGTATTAAAATCTTATCAAAGTTCCTAAACCTCTTCACACAAACGATGAGCGGATAGGCTCTATTAAGACTAAGAAAAGGATTAGACACACCATTGGAAATACCAATCATAAAGATCGTGGGGTATATTTTAGAAGATTAATATAACCATTGTCTTGAGATTACTTAAGAATGGCTTAACTCAAAATTCACCTAAAAACTATTATAAATGAAAAAACTTTCAGACCTTTCTCCCAATCTGGGAATATTTCACCTTTCTACTAAAAAACTTCATAAGTTTTTAATTACGCTCATGAAAGGTATCTGTTTAAAAATCTACAAACATACTGTAAAAAATATATCGTGCTTAATAAACCTTTTCTATGATGATAAAGAAAATATCCTTCTTAAAATTAGGTAGAACAGAATTAACCTGTAATAGTTAATCTATCAATGGAATGAATAATAGATGAATGAATTACTAAATGACCATAGACATTAGTGTAATCATTAATCAAAATATGTTATATCAAATGAAATATATAATGTTTTGCGCCTATGATTAATTCGTCTATCTACAATAAGTTCAAATGGTACCTAAACACTCTTCCATCTCTAAACGAGCACGTATACATTACATACATTCAATTCTTTACTTGAGTAAATATTATTAAAAGTACAGAATAACTGTCGCGATTAAGATCACTTTACTAAAACGTTTATATATTACTACCCAAAAGTGACATAGTAATATATATATAATATTATATATATAATATATATTATATATATCATATTAATAATATATATATTAATAATTATAGTATAATATATATATATATATAATATATATATTATATATATTAATATATATATTTAATAATATATATATATTATATATAATTTAATAAATATTATATTAATATATATATATATTATTATATAATATATATATATTATTTATTATATATATATAATATATATTATATATATATAATATATATTATTATATAATATATATATATAGAGGGTAATACGAATTCCTCAGGCTACGGATTTTATTGATAAATTTTTTTTCCTATGAGTTACGGTTCCGGCACTCGGAATTTTTGCATGTAAGCCTTACCTGGAGATTACTTAATATTTTTCATGAAAAGAAAATTAAGCTATTAGATTTTATAATTTTTATATTAATACACATAAGCCCATCATTTAATAATTACATAATAATTAATTATTAATAGTAGCTCTTGTATTGTATCATACAGTGTATTCACAACTACAGAATTATTAATTAAAGTATACCTCATAATATTACCTATAAAAATATTTGTGAATTAATATAAAAATATTACACATTATATATTCAAATTTATTTGTACAAAAATTATTCTATTTATATTTATATAATATATAATAAATATATATTATATATATAATAAAATATATATTATTAATAGATATATATATTTATATATATTATATTATAATATATATATTAATACTATATTATTATATATAATTATAAATATTATATATATTACCATATATTATATAATATGGGTAGTATATTATATCATTATATATAGTTATTTATTCTTTTATTATAGTAATATATATCCTTATTATAATATTATATACTAAAGTAAACATCATATTGATAAATAGTCTTGTAAATATGTCTGAAGTAAAGATAAATATATACTTCACCAGGTATTAGGCAGATTATTTTTAAAACGTTTTCCCTCAGTTAGTATTTCTTGCATCCTGATAAATGAAAATAACTCTCTTAATTTATGGAGGAGACTGATGAAACCCAAGAAGAGAGTATTTTTTGGCTATACTGCTATGTTTGGGAATTTAGCTTTGTGCACTTTCCCACACCAATTAAGGAATTCTTCTTTTCCCAGATAGAAATTGATTTTTTCTGCGTAAAAAAAAGAAAATGTCGAATTTCTTTAAAGAATTTCACCTTGTGAAAGAGGCTCTAGAATTTGTTGAGTGTCTTTTTTTTCCTTTTTACCACTTAACTAACTCGCTGTCACTTTCACTTTCTTCAAACTTAAAAAACATAATTCAAGTTAACTTTGACAAGTAATTTTATTTTCCTATAATTGCACGTATTGGTGGGAAATCAAGTAACCCACTTCTTATAAGTTTATTGTATGATATTTTCTTTAATCAAAGATTACATCGCCTGAACCTTCTTCTGAACTGCTACTACTATTATCACTTTCTATCTTCAATTATTTGCAAACATTTCTTCAAGTCACCATTTATCTTTTACTCAATTCTCTTATTTCATTAGAAAATAAAGTCAGTAGTATCTTGTGAGCTCTCATACAGTATTATTAATAACAATGGTATTGTGTTTTGATATAGTGTATTGATCCTTTCTTATCCTTTATTCATAAATCTAACTTCTAAATGCCTTCTCTGAGCTATTCTTTATTCTCTGCTGTCATCCTCAGAGTTGGAGAAATGCTGGAGAGCTTAAAGAATGTTTTTGTTTATTTGGATGATATATTAATTGTAATAATATATATATATTTTGCCTTATTAGTTTCTCGTAACCATGTGGAAGTTGACTAAAACTCTTTAGGAATTTTTCAAGTATTTGCTCATTATATATTATCATGTACAATAAGCATTAAATGATTGATTTCTATAATATAACTTTGCAAGAGCGTCTTTTCAAAACATTCAATTCTTTCTAAAATCAAATATGTGCTATTCCACCTGTTATTAACATCATGAATTGGCATAAGTGGGCTTGCAAGGATGTGGATCCAAGATTCTTTGTTATTCTATTTAAGTTATCATTAAAAACGGCTTATAAACTGAGGAATGATTGAAATGGCTACAAAATAATCCTACATTTCTTTATTAAATATACACTCATTATATCTATGAGCAATATAGATGGAATCCTCGTTAATATAATTGTACAAGTTATCGGAATAAAAACAAGAAAAACTTGTGTATCCTGCTAAATTCAATTCAATTTCAGTTAATGCTTCCATCTCGAAAGAATCAAATGGACTTATGTTAGGTAATTTTTCCCGAGATAAATTTCACGTAATTTCCAAAACTCATAGGTGATTTTTAATTCCAGATGAGAACCTGGGAAATACTTGCAATGGAGTACACATTGCGAGTTTTCAATAACTCTCACGCTGGTAAGCCAGAGTGCAGTAAAGAAATAAATGAGTCGTTTGAATTATTTAACTCTTCTATATATCTGGAGTAAATGATATCTGATCAGCCTTAGATAATTATATCTCTAATACTACTGATCTCAATTTTCTGTATTGAATATGTCTTGGTTAATATTTTCTACTAGGAATAAGATGATTTTGGTGTGATGAATTGTACTGTAGCAAATAAGGTCTTGAAATCCTCGTATATCTATCGTCGTTGTATTACAATGTTGATTATTTGAGCCTTGTGTTAGTGAGGTGTGTCACTCATTTGTGGATGAAATAATATTTCATATTGCTGTCAAATTGTGTGGTCTATCTGTAGAATATGACTCAAATTCTTTTTATGTAAGGGGAAAAATTCTCATTCTAAATTTGTGAGAATGTTATATTCGTCCTCTTTCAGAAGTTAGCAATGCCTCATGCATACTATCATTTAGTCTGCTATTGAGCGTAGAATAAAATCTAATGGTTCTAATGTGGTTTCCTAGCGTAAAAATTCTTACAACAAGAAAATACGAATACGCTCTATACTCACTCCAAAGTATGTACTATATATAAGAGTTTTGTGACACTTTTCCCATTGTATTATTTTCATCTCTCAATGAATGGTGAGAAACAATTTCGCTAGTGGTTCCATTGCAGAAGTGAGCCTTTGTACTAAATTATAACTTTGTAAAAAAAAGTGACAAACTACAATAAATATTTTTTTTACATATTTTCTCTATATAGTTAAATAAGAAATATAGAGTTATATAATGTAACTCACCTCATTGGGCCTCCTCTCGGTGTAAAATTTTTATGTAGATTTCTCGGTGTACTCTATCAACTCACAGGACAGCTGTGACAAAATGAAGGTAAGTTTCACCAGTTCTCTCCAGGTGCATTTACACGCCCTCAACCAACAGTTATTATAGTATTTGCATTTAATTAATTTGGTTATTAATGTATATATAATATTTATGGCCGAAGCTCTAGAAGAGCACAATCTCAAATATACTCTCATAAAAACTACAATTAAAGCTATACAGAGGAAAAGGAATACATATTTTGGAATTCCTTGTCAAAATTTTGGTTAGGGCCCCCAAATGTAAACAAAATATAAAAATAGAAAAAACATAATAAATAAAATTTGACCTTTTTTTATTGGTATATTATATATGGAGGGAAGCTCGAGCGGTCGTATTAGTATAGGTCAACATAATGATTAAATAATTAATATAGTTGTAAAGTATTACTAACTAGTATATTTATGGATCGAATATAGTGATACGTACGTATGGAGAAACACATTAGGGGGTATAATATGGGAGTAACGTTTTGATGCGCTAACAGTGGATAACCCCGAGTAGAGCAGGTAGGGAGGCGGTGCTAACAGCACCCGTAGTGTCCTAACTCTGCATGACCTTTCGGAATTTTATGTGCAAGAAGTCTGGAAGATAGTTCCGTTGAGTAGGCATTCGTAGAGAGGGGCTTTGGAATGGTGAGCTGTGAGTGATAAGGCACAGAGCGCCGTCCTACGTCGCGAAATGCATGTTCAAGAGACACGGAAGTACTCCTGGCGCAATGGCTCTACTCTCGATCGACGGTGTGAAATCTCATTAGTCTCGCGCGTTGGATGATGGAGGAGCGCTCTCTCGTAAACCTTTGCATGTGTAGTTAAAAAAAAACAACAAAATTTACTCTTATGTAAAACGAGAGTCTATTTATTTTATAATCAGTATAAAAGTAACATATAATAAAGTCTTCTATAAATAGGCTTCACTCTAATATATTACTATAATTATTAACAATATTAATATTTTTTTTTTATATCAATATTTTTTTCAACACTAATAAAATTATATATACCAGCTATTTCCAGCAATTTATTCCTTTTTTTTTTATATATGTTTTCCCTTTCTTTTCTTTGTAGCTATTGTAGTTTTATAGATATGGATTGTGGCTCTTTTATAGAGGCTGATATTATATTATTAATATATAAATATATATATATAATTATATATATATATATACTATATTAAGTATATACCGGTAGGGGTGAGTAGGAGAGACCTCAATAGTATACCGATCGTATTCATATGTCAGGACTCACAATTCCCTGAGTAATGCTGGACTTCTCTGAGCCGCTAGAAGCCATCTGAATCCGAACCCGTGCGCAGTTCTGCCAAATTGTGCTCCGTTAGGCACGTAACGCAGTGAGTACTCCACCCGTACTGTTCAATGGCATGTGTCTTTGTTTGAAGCGCCTTGCCATATACGTCATTTCTCCTTAAATAGCCCGATTGCGATATCATATAAATGAGACTAAAGTGCGTGCTTTCTGAGTTTAAATCTTGATTTCTCTTCTTTAGTGATGAGTAATAATACAATAACTCGGCGGGTACTATATACTATATAACGTGGTGTGCGCGCGTGTATCTGAGTCAGATAGATAATCACGAGTACTGCTCCGAATATATATCGAATATCGAAATCGATAAGGTCAGACTATAGAAACAAACTATAACAAAGTTTTTTTACGCCAAGTAGGTTTCTCCGCTTTTAATAAATATATAACTTGTCGTATTGGTGTAAAGTAACCACCTCGTTCGGGCGACCGTTCAACCTACCTCGAAAATGATGACGCAAATCAATCACGTAAAAATAATTATGCTAATGTAAATACTCATCTGGAGACTCCGTATCGTCTGACTCGTGATATAGATTGCTGTTCTTTCGTCAAGAGTAAGTTATATGCCAACGAAATTTGAGCAAGGAATTGCGAATAATTGATAATACGAATTGCAGCAAAATTTGTGCCCCGCTTGCCTCAAGGAATGAATCAGTAACTCAGTCATCGAATGAATAATGAGTTTCACGTATGAATAAAACTAGTTTTGAAATTTGTTCCAATCTATTACTGAATTGAGTTAATCATCTAACTGTGACGAGAGTATGTGTTATGCAAGGCTGCGACCCGGTAAAACGTAATAAGTGCAACAATTCAAATCTCTAATTGAAGTATTATACAATTGCCTCACACAAAACTCCCACAAAAAAAGCGTACATCAATAAGTAGAATATTCAAGTCAAGACATAATGGATATAATGATTTTGTTTTTCTCACGATGCAAGAAGCTATATAAGGAATTGTTATTTCTCCGGCCAAACTGTCTCCTCAATCTAAGAGACTTTTATACTCATTGAAGTTCATTAAGCGTTATTCTACAAGACGTTGGTGAGACGGAATCGTCCCCGAACCTGTGGCGAAGTGGGGAGCGGTTCTGTTTCATTACGATAATACGCCTAATCGTATCATACCTTTGAGATGTGAGACTCAGTTTGACCAAAAATGAGCTAATGATCAACGTCATTGTCACCTTCCCATTATACCGATCTCTCGACCTCGTAGTGAGTGAAGTAGAGCGGTTTATATTCTTGGTTTCCCGTGGTTGAAGAACATATACCTCAGTGAAAACAGCAATATTACAGCGACTAACTCTGCAAGGAGAGAGATGAGTTATAAAGCTATAACATATAATAAAAGAAATGAACGTGGTGTAGTTTGTTAGCTAGCGGAAAATGGGTGCAGATATCACTTCACCATGAGTATTCAGAGGTAACTTGATTTCTAACGGTTGAGATAAATAACCTAGATTATATGTACCGGTTTCATTCCTCTTGGACCCATAAATTACTAAATTGAATAATTTACTAAAAGATGTGTTATAGACGGGTGTAGAAAAACATAATCAGAGATGAAATAAGTGATACGGATATATATAATGTATAATTGTATATATAATATAAATATATATTTATTATATAATATTTAATATATTAATATATATTAATATTATATTAATATTAATATATAAATATAATATTAATATATTAAATTAATATATATATATATTTAATATATTATAATAATATAATATATAATTAATATATATTTATATATATAAATACATAATTATACTATATTAATATAATATATATATATATATACTATATTAATTAATATATATCATATTAATAGTATATATATAATAATATTGATATTAGATAGAGATAAATAACCCAGGTATACTTTAGCTAAATATGGTATTTACTTCGGTATTATATCTAACCGGACGTCTTAAATTAATATGTGAGTATTGATATATATATATATTATGCAATAATTTCTTTCATCTAGCTTTATTTATATATAAAATTATAATAAATATCGCGTGAAAATGCTTCGATAGAAACGTGAAAGAGAGAGGGGGCCATTTCTTTAATTTTGGGAGTACGCTAATCTCCACTGCTAATTCTCTCGTTACGTTGCTTAATTGCGGAGACGTCGGCTCCTATAAACGTTCAGGACTTTTGCTGGATACTCGACGTTAAACCAGTTACCCCACCTGAAATGAATTCTACAGCTCTCGAATAAGCGAATTTTCATATTTATTATTGGCGGTCTATTGTGAATAGTATATGCTTAGGTAGAATATAATAAAAGCATCCGGTTTTAACTTAGTTACCTCATATAAGCTAAACTAGCTAGTAGTAATAGGTTACAATGTAGTATATTTCAGATCTACTCAAGCTGATGTAAGAAGTTAAATAAAATCTTTTACTGTGTAACTACATTCATTTTACTCTTTTATCCTTCTTAGATTTAATATGGATTTATCATTTTCAGCTGTTATTATTATACTTATTAATATTATTACTGTAATTATTACACTTAAGTATATAATATATATATTTTAGTTGATGGTATACATACGAATTATAATTGTGATCATCGTCATTCGTCAAAAGATCTTAAAGGGGGCATATTTATTTTCAATCTATATCGTCACTTCGTCACTCTTTAATATACACATCTTTACTCAATCTGGACATAATAACATTTTCCGTCGATCTCCAACATATATCATTTTGTAAAATCTTGCATTATCTTAAATAACATCTTAATAATTTATTCACCTACAAGTAAATATAAGCTAATAATCATACACTTTTAGTTTACGCTAAACGATAAGATTATATTATAATTATATCTTATTTAATATTATTAACATACAAACCTTTTTTATTTAATTTAACTGTCGGTTTAGTTCATAATAGTTTTATTATAAATTATTGACGACGATATATATAATATAATATATAATATATTTATATATATAATATATATATATATATTATGATATTTATAAAATTATTATCTTTCACTAAATATATATTAGTTACAGAAGTAATATATTTAAGTTAAGCTAGGTACTATATATAGTAATTGGAGTCAGATAGATAGATATGTATATAGATATATGATATAGTCTATATTAATTATCTATTATAACTTACCTATTAACACTACGTGTATTGTAGTTTACTATATCATTATATATATATACTATATATATATATTTATATATATAATAAGAAATATAAATTTAGATTATTAGTAATAATAGAGCAATATATATATCCTCATAGATTAGCATATGTATGGGCATAAGTATGAAATTTTTTAGATTGAAACCTCTCTAAATGAGTTCGCACCTATTTCTATTTATATGAGCACCGATGTCTATGAATCCACACATACATCCCTAACCAAGAACATCTCGCATTATACATAATACTTCTTATCATTCCTACAGCGCCCTATTTCTAACTATAGACTTCATTCTTTCAGACATCCCAATAATCCTTATCTACTATCGCCAATACGTTCAAGTAGAGGAATAATGAAATTTGCCCACATCGTATCGTGGTCCTGCGTGCTAGTCAGTCAGAAGGCGCTAAGGAACAGGTGTAGGTAGTTAAGGTTTGTGCGATTCCTTATTTACTTACTATTATTCCACGTTGTAGCGTCTGTATAGAAGCTAATCCATGCCTCGTTGAGTAGCGTCTCGATGCTAGTATGCGCCCTTTTTAGTCTCTCGGTCGCAAAAGTCTTTTCATGAATAGATAATCTGTATAATGATTATGAATTCATATGGCGATTAACATCTGTCTGATGACGAAGAGGTGAGGATGTACTGTAAGAAAGGAAGACTTTGGAATAACTCATGACTACGCGACCCTATCTTACCTTATGACCTCCCTGAGTTTTATCCACTATTGAAAAATAATGATAGTAAATTGATGATGATTGGATTAATAATATGTATACTGAGACAAATGAAGGAGAACGGGAAATAAGGAGTAGGTGTGGTGTGAAAATTGTGTTGCTGCTTTAGCTGTGGAAAGAATGAGAAGAGATAGTGCATAGTAAGAGATAAATATTTGCAATTCTGTAATAGATATAGTGAGTTATGGTTATAGAGAGAGCTATGGAGATAGATATTTATGTAAATGTAGTATTTGAATAGTAGACATAGAAATATTTATAAGAGTTTAAAATTTAAGATTAAAATAGATCATAAATTTGTGATGGTGCAGAACATAGATCAATCTTGAGTAATGAGTATATTGAAATAGAGTACGATTTACTGGAGATAAATGGAATAGATTGTATATTGGATAGGGGTGAATAAAAGGAGATCAAGTTTCATTGCCACTATAATTACGACCACACAATTCTAAAGGATATCTTGTTGATTTGCTAGTTGTCGCCTGAAACCACTCTCACGGCCAGAGGAGAGACCCCTTTATTCAAGTGGAGGGAGGGTCTGTAGTGTGACTCTCCAAAGAGAAGTCGAGCCTCTAGTGTGCATACATTATACAGCATTATGAGCACTCAGAGGACACAGGCTTAAAGTGAGGGGATAAATTCAGTAATAAATAAGAAGATGAAGAGAATTCCCCCACAAAACAAAGAGTGGGGGACAGAAGAAAGCACCACAGCAAACTAGCCTGGAGTTAACAATTGTCAGCACAATACTCGGCGAAATACAGCACCTTATTTGTGCTTACGAAGGCGTCGTAAAGGTGTGTGGTACGCGAGTGATAAGTCCCTCGAGCACTTGCCGCTGCGGTACCTATAGGGTAGAGGATGAAAGCACCAACATCTGCCCTTGCATAAAGATTAGAAAGGGTCAAATATTAGTGAACATGGAAAAGATGCAGAACAGTTTTAAAAGCCTTTTTGCCGTTGACTCTCTCGACACGCTGTCCAAAAGTCGGGTGAATCCCCAGAGCCCCTCCCCTCCCAGATAATTGAGTAAGTAGTTTTACTTCCTTACAATGGAGCAGACGAGACCTTTATGTCATCGCGGAAGTATCTGGAAGAATCAGGAGAGGAAATTTCTCACAGTCTAAACATGTAACTTCCAGTATATTTAGAGGGCCGCCTAGCAACCATTAGTGATGTGAGAGCTTTTTCCATGTAATATTTCTTTTTGTTCACTGTTATAAGTGGTCCAAGGATGTATAACAATTATACAAACAGGAGAGACGAACAGAACCGTACAAAAGGACATTGTACAGTTCGATACTGGATTATTAGTGATGATGATCAGTGAGACTATTTGATAAAAGTGTGGACAGGGAGTTGTAAAGAAAATTGAAATTTTCAACAAGTCATCGAATTCTCTATCCGATATCAGCGAGGAAGTAAAAATTCGGAATAGCATAAGCCGATATAGGAGGCAATTCCAGAAGTAATAAGTATTGGTGCGTGGATCTTTGAGATGAGTGTCTAAATTCATGCGATTAGGTAGGTCGAAGTATCGGTGAATACGTTTGAATAGATATAAGAGGTACAGTATCAGAATAAAGAATTCTAATAATGCAAAGGAGAGTAAAGTAAATAATATTTAGTGAGAAAGATAAGGCAATGTGTAGAGGGAAACACCACAGGTGGACGAAAAGAAGAAGAAGTCGCCCATCAACAACAGCCGAGATCCATTATAGAAAGAAAGAGACTTGTATATTAAAGTAAAGACATACAAGAAAAGGGGAAGACCCAAAAGCGGTAGAGAGTGTGTGAGAGCAAGTTACGCTGCCTATACTCAGGATCATAATGAATCTATTGATGAAATATGTTTCAAAGTAATCTCCAACCACACCAAGTGTCTCACTCACGTTAAAGTTACCTAAGTAGTCAGAATTAAAAATACTCAATCAATTAATAGAATACGGTATTTTAAATATGGAATATAATTGTAAATATATACGTCCAGAATATACAGTAACAGATGTACGCATAGAGATAGACCTGATTATTGGACTAGATTCGGAAGATGTGGAGTTCCAGATAATGATCATATTAGAAAAGGTAAGGGAGTGAGAAGAGTTTCCAAAGATTCTTAAGATAAGAAATACAAGTGACTAACAGAGGCGATTACTTAGAAGGATCAAGAGCGCTCGTATTCTTTTTTTCGGACTCTAGTTGGAACATGTGAGAGCTTCCAACATTTAGGGAGGGAAAGTGCTAGTATTGAGACATGGGAATTAATAGTTAGAGCTAAGGTGGACCAGAAGAGATTCAGCCCTTTCAAGTATTGGAGAATTAGCATACACATAAATAAATCATAGATATACAAATAAAGAGGATGGAAAGGCAGAATTTTACAGAAATAAGATTGCTAGATGATGAGAAAGATTATTGTCAGTTAGCAATGAGAGAAAACATGAGGAAGTGTTAACTCAGCAACTTTCTTTGTATGAAAGCCATGCTATTGCATTAACTGTCAGAAGAAGGAATCCTGCAACGAATTTCTAGCTGAAAATGAAAATAGCGAGAGTGTAGAGAGTAAAGGAAGAACGAGAGATTTTTCCTAACACTTCGATAGGCACATGTCTCTTAGCCTAGAATTGGACAGAGATAAGAACTCGGATCGAGAACCATGATTATGAGGAATATGAAAGAATTTAGTTTTAGAAGGAAATGAATGAGGAAAAGAAATAATTATCTAAAAGTAAGGAAATTAAAGCAACTTGCTTTATAATCCCATAATCAAACGATACAGCTCCTCTTAAATCTTTTAATCTTATATACTATCCATTATCAATTATCCTATATTGAAGGTAGCCAAATTTTCATATATGATACTGCAAACTATGGAAAATCCTTAAACTATTATAATCTCACTGTCATTAAATATATGTTACAATGTTATGAGGAATTTTAAGCCACTTGGTACTAAGATATCGTACGGGACACAACATGTCTCACTCAGTTTCCATAATAAAATAATACTTTTCATATTCTTTGAATTAATACATATATTATTAATTATAATTATAATTTATTAATTATTATAATTATGTATTATTATTATTATTATTTATTATTATTATATATTATATTATTTATTTAGATATATTTTATTGTTATTATTTTATTAAATTTAATTAATTATTTATTATTATATTATTAAATATATATTATATATTATTTATAATAAGATATTATTATTATATATTTATATATTATTATTATATATATTGAGATACTATATAGGAGATATCAAAAATTATTTGATCTCATAAAAATAATTTTCGGTGAGGTTGAACCCTGACCTTCTTGTCATAACAGCCTAATATAAATAATTATAAATAATAGAGTATAAATGAAAATATAAGAACGGCCAATATAAATTAATAAATTATTATATAAATATATAATTATAATTAATATATTGAAATTAAAGAATATTAATAATATATAATATAATAATTTAATATATATATAATATAAATATTATAATATATAATATAACTATATATATAATATAATTATATAATTAATAAATTTAAATTAATATAAAATTATAATTAGATAATAATAAATATAATATTTAATATAAATATAATTATATAAATATATAAATATATATATAACCTTATAATGAAATTATAATGAGCTAATATGATATACTCAAGTTTATATGAATATAGTAATAATTATATAATTAGATAAAATTAGGGTAGGATATAATAATAATACTATATATCATATATATATATATATAGTTACTAGGATATAATTTTATACGTATTGAATATATTATATAGGTATATAGTAATATAATAATAAGTATATTATATTCTATTATTATCTATTATATATATTATATAGAAGTAGAGAGAGATGGAGAGAGGAGAGAGAGAGAGAGAGAGAACATTGATAAGAAATTTTTTTCAAATTATCGTGCTCACGTACATCGGTTCAGACAGACTGATATACTAACGGGCCCGCAGACCTCCGCGAGTTGCGGGAGGACTCCAAAGGCATGGTAAAGGGCGATGCCACATAAATTCGATAAGAACAAAACTAAAAATTAAATAAAATGTATAGGGGATATAATAGTTAAAAAATATATAATTTTATACAAACACACAACTACACACACAACAAATACAATCACAAATTGAAACTGTAATACTTATAATTATTAATATAATTAATTAATATATATATAATAATTAAATTAAATTATATAATTAATTAATAATAAATTATATAATTAAATATAATTATATATATATATATATATATATTATTATTATAGATATTATAATATATATTTATATATTAATATATATATTAAATTATTAATATATATATATAATATATATATAAATATATATATAGTACATAATTTGTAATAAACTAGTGTAATACTGTAACTAGTGAGTGATTTATCATAACCACCTTCACACAAGGGCTTGTGCGTTGTTCCATTACCTCCTGTGAGTATTCCTTGATCACAATATGATATATAAATATGAAATTTAATTTTAGGTTAGGTTTAATGATAGGTTTAAAGGTTATAAGGTTGTTAGGTATATAGGTTTAAAGTATAAGTTAAATATCTATATATGTAGTCACTCTATAATAGTATTTCATCAAATTTAGCCATAATATCATAATTATATATAATTAATATATATATATATATTTAATTATTGAGATAATTAATTTTTGTATATATAAAAAAGTTCATTTTTATAATAATAAAATAGAAATAATATATTAATATAATATATTATATATGAACATAAATCATGAATGTATAATTAATAATATATTATATATAATAAGTGAATAGAGAATAGCATTATCTCTCTCCGAGCTATACATAAGCCCTTGATAAATTTAGTATAATTATCTGTCTTCGCTTTTCTAATTTGATTATCTAAATTATTTCAACTTATTTTCATAAACATTTATTGATAGATTTTTTGGAAATAGATGAACTAAATTTATAGATATTAATTTTTTATTTATACCTACTATCTGTAAATCACATCAAATTTTCAGGTGACATGAGCCATAGTTCGGGTCGAAATGCATCTTTATTTATACTTAAATAATATTATTTGTTATACTCAATCTACCAGTATGTTTAAAATTAAATAAAATAAAAATTTTTTTTTTGCAAATATGTACCAAGTGGGAAGCCATAAAAAGAGGGGCCTCTATATAATCCCGTAAATATTATACTATAAGATATAAAAATAGGTGGTACTCTCCGCTCTCTCGTATATACATATGCCCTATAATTTCAGTTTATACATTTGTTTTCGCGCTCTTAATAGTGATGTATAATATTTGCTACTCGCAATACTCTTATTCATTGTACGCAAAATTTCCAAAAAAGTGGGTGTTGTGGAGAACTGTGACATATCCAGCACAGTACACATCAAAGGATACTGGAATAATAAATCTATATATTCACGAAACATAATTGTACAGGGAATTGGATCTATATATTGCATATCACCTCTCTCCAAAGTTTGTATAGTTCTACTTTTCGAAATTTCAAATCTAGGGCAAGCTTGATTGTAATATCGAAAATAAATATAAAATTGGCAACTAAGCTGAAATTTCTGAACGAAATATTGAAGATAGAACTTCTCACATTGAGAGTCACAAGGATACAAATCGCCAGAAACCAACGTTTTTTCTAGATAGGCCATTATAAAGCTTATACAGATGGTTTCAGGACTTCTAGTAAGAGCTCCCAAAACAACCGGCTCGAAAAATCCCGAATTTTATGTTCCATTTTTAGGGGGGAGTAATTGGGGCGTGCCTTAAGAAATAGTTGCACCTTCCCTGGCAGCACAGAAGAAATCTTTGTGAAGGTTTGATAACCACTCACAATCGAGGACTTTCATTTACCCGAATAGGACACATTCTGAGAAAAATACACAAGTAATGTACTGGTTGAATTACTTGAAACAAAAAATATATTATATATAATGTAAAAATTTTGCTATAGGGTCCTGAAGGACTATTGAATGAGAGATCAACGTGCGAGGGAAATCATTGCCGAGAGACTGTCAGGTCTCTCTGTCGTATAAATAGCGGACAAATTGTTCAAACGACGTGAGAGATATCAGTTACATTTGTCCGCAGAGGTTTGCCCAGTAAATATACCAACTTTAATTCCTTAGATTATTCATGTAATAAGAGAAGTATTAATGGAGATCTTTTTTCACAAATAGTTTGATTATTGATACTATTGCTGAAAAAGTTATTATAGAGTGTATTTCAGTTCTAGTACTGTCGGTGGCAAGGAATTAACAGCGGTTCAACAAATACGAATGCATCACAAAAAACACTAAAAAATTTTATTGTGTCCAAATAGGTGGTCATCCAATATGATTCCTTTACTAGCAATAAAAAAAACAATTTCAAAAGTATGTCGCAGTTCTTATCTCAAGTGATATTTGTGAGTAAGAAGTCTGTTTGAAAGAATAACACGAAGCCACTATGGTCTCAGTTTAGCAGAACATGATATAATTTGTAGTTTATTCTTCTGTCTTCGAGAGCGTTGTCTCTCATAAGTAAGTTATTTCGAAAGCATCAATGCTGTCCATCAACAATATTTACAAGTCCTTTTGTATTAATACTAAGAATCTTTCAGATAAGTTCAAAATATTTATGAGTTACCTGTTGGGAGACATGCAAAATACTAAAAACTTTATTGTAGCTAAGGAACACCAAATTTAAAGATTGATAGTGAGTGAGAATAACTGCGTAGATAGTTTAAGCAACATTTATTGAACATGAAGTTAAATATAAATTACTATCCAGTACGTATCATAATAAGACAGATTAAAAAGTTTTATTATGATTAGGCCTTTTTATACTTATGAAAGTAAATTGAAGACTACATTGTGAATGTACTTTAGAAATAAGCATGTATTCAATAATATCAGTTGATATAATATAATAATGAACATAGATTAAACTTACTCGTTTCTAATTAGCTATATAATGAATCAATTGTTATAATTGATAGTTATTATTCATAATTCTATGAGCTCCTATTGCAGCTCAATAGCAGAATCTACGAAATGTAAAAAGTTAGCAGAAATAGGCTACAAATTATGATTAGAATAAAATAAGATTCTTAAGATTTATCTTTCGGTGAGTTACATGATAAAATTAAATACCACCTTCAAAGCTATTTATATATTATGACTTTACAGAAGTGAAAATGAAATAATATGTATATATGATATAGTAACTTAAAGATATAGCAAATTTTTTATCGTTAGAATAGCACAAGTATCTGCTTAGCAAAGTGTGATCTTACTAGAACTGGTACTCAGACAGTTCAGTTGTATTTGACGTTAACAGTAACATCTGCAACAGCTCAAATCTGAAAATCGTTTTCAAAAGACTCAAGTTAATATAAAAACTTTTTTAATGGAACAATATAACTACAATCAAGGCTAAGTGGCTAGCTTTATTAAGCATTAATTAAATTGAGAACATGTCGTTCTCTATTGATTTGGAAGAAATAGTGGTGATTTAATATAAATTCATGCATATGAGCCATAAAAAATTATCGTGTTTAGTAGTAAAACTAATAATAATGCATTCAATTCCTCTTCGATATAATTTGACAAGTCACTATAGTAAGAAACAAATATTCACATATATTTGGTATCATAGGTTAAAATTCTTTTTCTATAATTTCTCTATATATATATATATAAATTATATATATTTAATATATTATATATATATTATAATGCTACTATGAGTTATGTATAATTGTAATTAATTATCAGTCCTCATATAATGAACTCGAAATATTTTACCTTGTCCTGTTTATATAATATATATTAACCTTATCTCACTAATACATATATTATATTATTATATATTGGTCTAGGGAGGACCCTATTTCGCACTTTTGTGCGGGGGCTCTATTATGAGTGTAGTTCGCCACGATGGCATTCTCAGATAAACTCAGAAGTGATACACCTTTACCGATAAAAATTAAAGAACCAATTTATCACTAGATATAGTCAATCCTAATTCTCACTTCGAGCAAATAAAATAAACCCAATATTCAATCACAAAGAAATCTATTGAACAAAACGTCACTTCATCCGTTCGAAAATGTGAACTCATGGGAATATTACCGCTCACGGGAAAAGGTAATTACGGTATGTCTAATCAACACAACTCGAACACAAGAGAACACTCAGAAAAAGAAGAAGAATATTTCCAACCATTAACGTATCTAAGGTTTAAAGGACTTTTAAAACAGTTTCATTAGGCTACCAACCCACACACAAATTGGTATTTCTGTAATCTCTCTCTCTCTCTCTCTCTCTCTCTCTCTCTCTCTCTCTCTCTCTCTCTCTCTCTCTCTCTCTCTCTCTCTCTCTCTCTCTCTCTCTCTCTCTCTCTCTCTCTCTCTCTCTCTTATACCGGAACGCTAAAACCAGACGTTTTTAAAGCCGAGAAAACGCCAGTTCAATGGATCAAGGAGTTTTACATTATTTCATCTATTTTAGGTAATGATGCTAATTGTCGTATATTATATACTATATATATATATATAATATCATATATATATATACTATATATATATATTTATATATATTATTATATATTTATATATATACTATTTATATATATATATAATATATATTATATATATATATATATATATATATACTATATATTATATATATAATATATATATATATAAATATATATATATGTCAGCCTCCCGAAAAGCAACGTTCATGTAACAAAAAACAATATAAACAGCTGACAGGAAAATAAATAAAATTTTATTAATCAGGGGACATTTTATTGCTAGGAAATTTAAAAGGAAAAAAATAACGCTTTTGAAAAATTTAAATTGTTAAACATGTTGGAAAATCTGTTATGAAAATGATAATTTTTGAGAAGA
>JABUQX010016844.1:0-10000 GCA_015478945.1 Trachelipus rathkii | reverse complement strand
TATTCCCTTGTTTGTCCCCATTCATCCTCCCTTCCAACTGTTCATTTACCTCTTCTTTTTCTTACGTATGGCATCTTTTTAGTATTTCTCTTTTCCTTCTTATATAATTCCAAGCATCTTTATTTTGAAACTTCATCTTTTGCTTTAGTACATTCAACCACGCTTCTTTTTACTTTTTAACCGCTGTGCATCACCTCTTCATTCCACCACTCACGTTAATCATTCTTACTTCCTACTTGCACACCCACATTTACTTCTTTTTGCACTGAACAATTGCTCTTCATTTCTTCCAGATTTATCAGTTTCAACATTGTTCACATTCAACTGATTTACTGCGAGCATTCTTACTTACTAATATCCTTATTACTTTGTTCACTATACTTCTCACTCTTAATTACCCACTTCCTTCCGTATCACCTTCCTCTCATCCAAGCCCCCACTAATTAATTTTACATAGAAACAAACATAATGATGACGATAATCCATTCCTGAAACCATCACTGATTGAACATCAGATACATATTTCACATCTCCTTCGTTCACCAACAAAAATCAATCATACTTTTCACCTTCGATACATCTCTACCTACACCCAAACTCTAGTATAACTTATGGATACTCTTGTGTTTTAAAGAAAAGTGATTATTACACACATAACCTTCCCCTCACAGAAATCAACACCCTCCTACCATTCTCATTTTCTCCTGACACCCAAAAACCACCTGTTAGACCATCCCTTTTTTGATCATATATAATATAATATATATTATATATATATATATATATATATATATATATATATATTATATATATATATATATATATATATATATATATATATGTATATATATATATATATATATATTATTATATATATATATATAATATATATATATATATATATATAATATATATATAATATATATATATATATATATATATATATATATATATATATTATATATATATATATATATATATATATATATTATATATATATATTTATAATATATATATATAGATATAATATATATATATATATTATATTATATTATATATATATATATACTATATATATAATATATTATATATATATATATATATATATATAATAATATATACACACACTGTATATATAAAATCCGGTAATAATAGTCAATATTTAGGCCTAGAAGGGGTATTGGTACTACTGTATATTTAAAAACATGCTTTTATATTTTTTATGGTAGTTTTGCTTAAAAAAAAACAAAAAAAAACATTTTGTTTAAAAAAACGTGTTTTTTAAAAAAAAACAAATAAAAAAAAACCGTTTTTTTCACACCCTATTATATTATATATATATATATAGTACTATCTATATATATATATTACTATATATATATTATAGATATATATATAATATATATATATATATATATATATATATATATATATATATATTATATATATGATATATAATATTATATATAGTACTAATTATATATAATATATATATATTAATATATTATATATAATTTATTATATATAATATATTATATATTATATATATATATATTAATATATATATTATAATATATATATATATATAATATATATATATATATATATATATAACTATCTATTAATATATATATATATAATATATATATAATATATATATATGGGCTAATACACCCGTTAAAAAATAAAATTGATTTATATAAAAAAAAATTTTTTTTATATATAATGTATGTTCGTGCCAGATGAGAGCTGGAGGAGATTCCTGGTCCTGTGGCGGGTGTTCCGACCCCTATCCTTGGGGCCTATCTTCACTCTTCAAGGGTGTCACCATCTGAAGCTCGGTACACAGGGTTTAGGTTCTTGTGACCGCTTCTTTGAAGGGATGTAATAAGGAGTTGGTTGTTCTTTCTCAGTTTTATTTTCCTAAATCTATTTTTACAGTTGTGGGTTGGACCCCTGTCCTAAAAAACAAAAAACAAAAACAACAAGGTATTAGAACAGGGTAATCCTAGTTATTACTATTCTACATATGAATCATGTACTGCAGGAAGAAATCCTACAGAAGATGAAACTTAAATTGCCGCGCTTGGGAGCGTGGCTTAATTCAACGATACATACAACAACTTTCTTCCACATAGGTGCGTTCGGCTCTGCAGTCTCAGCTTCTGTAGAGATTCCTTTCCACTTCACGGAGAGCCACCTCTCCCACGAATATATATATATATATATATATATATATATATATATATATATATATATATATATATTATATATATATATGATATAATATCATAGTATATATTATATATATATAATATATATATATATTACCCCTTGGTAAACCCAAAATAGGGAGGTCGGGTTTGCCTAATATGTACACCGAGAAGCAGCAGAGAGTAGTTAAGTAAAAGAATATGATCGTACTTCGATAGGAAAGCCCCCCCCCCATTAACTTCTCCACATTTACCCTTTAAGTGGGAGTCCGTTGCAGCCAACAATTCCACCATAGGCTTTTATAACCACAGCGACCAAACCCATACTGATCGGTATCTCGTCAATGTTAGGGTTTATCCTCTGGAGCCAGGCATTACAACCATGCCACCAACCACGCCGCCCTTCACAAAAAATCCCGCCAAATCACTCCTATTCCTTTCCTTTCCAAATACTCTCTTTACTAACTCAATCTACTTTTTCTTTCCTCGGTTTCCCAGCCGTTCGATTTCCCAACAAAACTCACCAATATACATCCGCTTAAACAACTGACTATACCATACATCCTTTCCAAATGACGAAAAACCATCTTATACCACTCTCCTCTTATCTCTCATTTCGTTTTCTTCCACATCACATAACTCTCTAATACGTTTATTCTTATTTTGCCAATTCTTCTCACACCTAACACGCCCTTAAGGATTATCCATCTGACAGATTGCAACTTAGTTCTATATCCTCTTTATTCCACGCATAGTTTCAATACTATACATTAACATTATTATACATTTGCAGGAAATTTAACTATGTTATCGCGACTTCTTCCAACCGCCGGAATACAAGTCTGCAGTTAAAATCTATAGAACGAGATCTACAAATGATAGTGAAGGCGCGGGAACTTCTCTCCATAAGTCTGTCCCATTATTTCTCCAGCCCTATTCGAACTAGATTGGCATGCTAGTGGCAGCATAAGCCCCCATCTGATTCCCATCGATACATAACCTGTCTGTTTTATTCTTACTTGCACTCTCGAAGGCTGGGCTCCACTAGGGGCCGACTTGGTTAACCTTTTCCCAGCAAACTTACACCCCTCTCGTTGTCTTATTAGGGATTTCAACCTGCGTCACCCCTGTAATGTGAACTATGTTACCTTCACCAAAGGCTTATACGATTCCTTGTCGATCTCCTAGTTCCCTTTATCTTTGGATGCCTAAATACTGGACTCCCTTCCTTTGAACGATTGGATACAACACCCATACCTGCATAGATATTTCCTTCTGACCCTCATTCTTTATGGATCGCTTTACATTGGTCCCGCCTTCGAACTGACGACTGAGCATTACCCTACTTACCCTACTTTATCTACTCTGACTCATCAGAATGTGGGCTCACTAGGGCCGACTTGCGTTGACCTTTTTCCAGCAACTTCCCCCCCCCTCCCGTTGTCTTATTAGGAAGATTTCAACCTTCGTCACCCCCTGGTAATGGGGACTATAGTTACCTCACCAGAAGGCCTAAGATTCCTTGTCGATCTCGCTAGTCCCATTTATCTTTTGGGATGCCTAAATACTGGACTCCTTACCTTTGAACGATTGGATTACATACACCCATACCTGCATAAGATATTCCTTCTGCCCTCATCTCTATGGATCGCTTACATGGTCCCGCTTCGAACTGCACGACTGAAGCATTACCCGATAGCTTTAAGCGAACTCACACCGAGCTCGGTTAGTTAGAATCTCACTTCCGCTGGATGTTATGATCGAGATGCAGCTGGGCACCTTTTACAATCCACAGCCTAATCCTACTTTTTCCCCTTTAATGATCACGGGATTTCCGACACTGATATGGCCTTTTAAAACTTTCTTCCAACGAATATCATCACCCAGCCTAGCAGAGAGTTGACCAACAAGCTAACAGACAGTAAGAAATCTAACTACCTATACGTAGTATAAACGGGCCGCAAACCCCCAAATATCATTCATTTTCAAATATGCGGATCCGCTGATGGAAAGTATTTCGTCGAAATTAACCGCCAATGCCATAAAAAAATACTTGGACTCCATATACCTATCTCAACTGTTCAACCTCCACAACTTCCCTTTATCTTCAGGTTGAAAGTGTTTCAGAACTAAAACATAGCGCCATCATAGCAGCTCTCCCACCCACACTCTTCTGTCTATGGCCTGATAATGACCGAACTATTATCGGCGCTCCAGCAGCTGTTGCAAATGCATTAGGCCATGGGCGTAGGCAGGATTTCATTTAGGGGGGGGCAAAGGTTGAGTGATATTATATAATATATACTATACATATCATATATATATATATATAATATATATTTATATATATATTATATATATATAATATAGTATTATATATTAAATTATATATATATATATATATTATATATTATAATATATATAGGTCTTCAAAATTCGTAATATTTCTTTTATTTTCTGCAATTGTTTTTTAATGTGTTGTCTGCAGCTGAATATCACAACGGGTATCTCCTTGATTGATTTAACAGCTTTGGAAATCGCCAAATGCTATCGACATACTGGAAAGTTCTAGCGGAGAATAATGTCAGAAGAATCCAGCAGTATAAAAGCACAAGGCTAGTTGACTTTAAGCCAAAATGAAAACGAAAACACAATTAAAAACTTTTAGAAAAAATAATTATAATACGTTTAATTAATTAGTAATGCTACTTCATTATCTACGATTGATATTATATTTTTTTTCAGTTTTTCGTACTCTTAACCCTTAAAAACGTCTTCTAGCAAACATATAAGGTTCATAATTTTTATTTCGCCAAGATTTAGGGGGGGCAAGCCCTCCCCCTGCACCCCCTGCCTTAGGCTATAGGTTTGATAGCCACTCGAGCTCCTCCCGCTGTCCTGAAGCCTTTCAAAAATTAAGAATTAACACTGTGCCGATAGACTTTTCAACAGTGAGAGGGAACGATCTTACTTATAATCGTCTTTGTACACTTACAGAGTATCAACTGCTCTGGCGGAATAGCAAAGGACGGTACGCCTTGGCCCAGGACATGAATTTTGTATAATAATGCTTACTCAATTAACCCATCTGCGATCAGCGTTCCTGCTAGATCTGTTTAACTGGATCTGAATCGAATCCGCTTTCTCATCTGCTTGGACAACAACTTTTGTAATCCCTTTTCCCAAACCTAGGAGAGATCCGAAATTAGCGGACATCTAAAGACCAATCTCAGTGACCTTTAATATTTGCAAATTTATTGAAAAATTGGCTGCAGTCGGCATTCTGCCTGTTCTGGAGAGTCAATCAGGCTTTCTCAAACTTCAGTTTGGCTTCAGGCAAAAACCGTGTCGACGTGAGAATTCCATAAGACTGGACCATGACATTCGGAAAGCTTTCTCAACTGGCGGAGGATTCTTGGTCTTTTTTGATCTTGAAAAAGCATATATAGACGTTGGGAGAACTGGGTCCTCCTAAACTTCACAAAGGCCTCGGTCGGTTTCCGAGACAAGCTTTCCCTCGTTATATAATGCCTTTTTTCGGAAAGATCCATCCAAGGTCTGGTGCTCGTCTGTTCTTACCGTGATATGAAGGCGTTTGGCAGAAGTAGTGTCCTAAGATAATATATTATTTGCCCTCCCAATTCAAATGTCATCGTTACTTACAATCCCAGCGACGCGTCGTTTTTCCTCTGCTATGTAGATGAACTGAGTTATACATTTCCTGCGTAGCAGGCCATCATTTCTTGACGTTCAAATCCATCTAGCTATGAAAACATTTCAAAAATTTGGAGTTAACTCCCCAAAGCTTCCATTTCTCACTCGTTTAAACACCAACAAAACTATTAGGAAAAAGGGTCGAAGATTAAGAACCTGACACAGGGGCGTACTAACGGCCCCCGCAGACCCCGCGGTGCGGGGGGGCCCAGGCAGGTAAAGGGGCCCAAAATTGAGAAGAGCAAACAAACGAAATAATAAATGAAATATGAAAAAAAATATATTATTTAATATCACACACACACACACACACACACACACATATATATATATATTATATATATATATATATATATATATATATATATATATATATATATATATTATATAAATATATATATATATATATATATTTATATATATATATATATAATATTAATATATTATATACATATATATATATATTATATAATATATATATTAAGTAAAAAGGATCTGCATCTCACCCCTATACAAGCTCTGAAAATTTGATGTTGATCAGGCAAGAAAATATATTAAAAAAATATTCCAAATTTCACTTTTTCAAAACATTTTGAATTTTTGGAAAGTGAAAAATTGAGTATAATTTTTTTTTTTATTCTACTCATCTGATCAACATCAACCAATTTCAGGGCTTGTCATAGTCGGGCAAAGATTGCATTCTTTTCTTACTTAGATAATATTTTTGTATACTCAAAAGAATTTTTTTTTGAAAATTTGTTCCAGGAACAAATCCAAAACTATTGCATATACAAAGAAATTATCAAAGTAAAAAATGCGCTACTCCCTCGACTACAATCTGCCCTACATTTTTGTGCATCTAATTCAACATAACCTGAAAAAAATTATCTATTTTCATTTCAAAATAAAAAAAAAGTGGGTTTGGAAATTAGACAACGCTGAGCACAAAACTCAAAAAATCGAAAAATCCTCTTTGGACTATTGTAGGTAATAGGACCTATCTATGCATATTCAAGTTTTGAAGTCATTTCTGAAAAAAAAATTCTGGAAGTTGATACGAAACATGTCAAAAACATTATTTTGAAAAAAAAATTGAAAATTCTGAAAGAATGACTACGCAGTCACAGGAACACAGCCGAAAACAACGTTTAGAGGGCATAAAAAGCTACAGTTTGGTTTTTATAGGGTCAAAATCGGCTGAAAATTCCGAATTTTATGTTCATTTTTAGGGGGGTGAAAATTGGGGAGTGCCCTTAAGAAAAAGTTGCACCTCCCCTGAAGAAAATTTGTGGGTTTTTATAACATAACAGAGCACAGTGCCGAAAACTTTGAAAAAAAAATAATTAAGAGATTAGATAACAAAAACATTAAATTAGAAAAATGCAGAGGTCAAGGCTATGATGGAGGAGCAAATATTAAATTAGAAAAATGCAGGACTTCAGGCTCGTATATAGAAAATTGTTCCAAATGCAGAATACATTCATTGTGCAGCTCATAATTTAAATTTAATTCTTGATGATTCTGTAAAAGATATAATGGCTCTTCAAAAATTTTATGACAAACTGGAAAAAAGTATATGTGTATTTCAGTTCTAGTACAGCTCGGTGGCAAGGAATTAACGAATGCATCACAAAAACACTAAAAAATTGTGTCCAACTAGGTGGTCATCCAAGTATGATTCCTTACTAGCAATAAAAAACAATTTCAAAAGTATTTCGCAGTTCTTATCTCAAGTGATATTTATGAGTAAGAAGTCAAGTGAAAGAAACGAAGCCCTTGGTCTCAGGAAGCAGTTAGAAAATTTTGAGTTTATTCTCTGTCTTGTGTTTCAAAGTAAAGTATTGGAAAGCATCAATGCTGTCTCAAAAATATTGCAAAGTCCAAATACAGATCTTCAGAAGGCAACTTACCTATTGGGACAAGCAAAATCAAACTTATGTGAGCTAAGGCATAAGACACAAATTTAAAGATGTAGTGAGAAAAACTACGGAGTTAGCACATTATTGGAACATTGAAGTAAAAATTATTTCCAAAAACGGTCAAATAAGATTTAAAAAGTTTTCTTGATGAGCTTTTATCTTACTGAAAATGAATTTGAGACCCATTGAAAAGCCTTTAGAATTAGAGGTTTTAATGAAATTTCTTGATATATTAAGATGAACAGGTTAACTTACTCGTTGCCATTAGCATTGAACAATGTTAATATGAGTTTTATATTCATTTTCTTGTCCTGCAGCCAAAGCAGAGCTACGAAAATTGAAAAGTTTGCAAGAAAGGCTAACAAAACTGTAGAAAAATATAAGATTTAGATTTATCTTTCAGTTTATAACAATTTATCACCTTCAAAGCATTAATGAATACAGAAAGTGAAAATGAAAAATATGGTAGCTATTAAAAAATTTAGCAAACTTGTATTCGTAGAAAAGCAGCTGCCTTAGCAAGTAGCTGTACCAGGATTGTGTTACAGCAGTCAGTTGTATTGACGTTACCAGTAACATCGTGCACAGCTGAAAAGGTCTTTTCAAAGGCTCAAGTTAATAAAAAACTTTTTTAAGGAACAAATATGACACAACTAAGCTAAGAATGCATTGGCTTTATTTAAGAATTGAAAATGGAAAAATGTCGTACTCTTGAATCTGAAAGAAGGGTTTAATAATTCATGGCATGAGCCAAAAAGTTTTGGATAAACTATAAAGAATTCATCTTTCGAATATTTGACAAGCGAGAACAGATATTCACGAATTTTGGTAAGTTAACATTCTTATTCATATAATTTCTATTTTTAATATATATATATATATTATATATATACTAATATAATATATAATATATATATTATATATATATATATATATATATATTATATACTTATATATATATATATATATAAATATATATAATATATATATATAATTTATTCAAATTAACTAGATTGATACTTATTTTTGGAGAGGGGAGGGGAAATTAGATATTATAAGTCAAAAATAGTAATGATACATTGGGAAAGCAGAATTGTAAGAATATGTTTTGTTGAGAATTTGCTTAAATTTTTGTTACAAAGAGGTGAAAGTCTTCTTAATACACGTTTTCTTCCCTTTTAAAAGAACATTTTACTCACTTTTTACTATACTCTTTCCAAAAATGTCAATTACTTTTTTATGCAAATATCTAATTTCTCCAATAGAAAGGAGTACTAATCTGATAAATATAGGATATAAGCCATTATATATCATATAATATATATATTATATATATATATATATATATATATATATAATATATATATATATAGTTGATATTATATATATATTTATAATTATATATATATATATATATTATATATATATAGTACCTATATTTATATATTATATTATATATATATATATATTATTTATAATATATTATATCACAGTGTATATTTATATATATACTATATATATATATATATATATATATATATAATATATATATATATATATATTTATATATATATATATATATATATATTATATATATATATATATTATATATATTATATATTATATATATATATATATATATATATATATATATATATATATATATAAATATATATATTAATATATAATATATATATTTATAGACATATATATATATATATATATGGTCCAAGGGGGCCCCATTTCACTTTTGGCGAGGGCCGGCGCACCTATGACTCTTAGTTACGCACTGGTTCATCGTTCATCGTCATCGATGGTGAAATCTTGCTCTAATCGTCAATTCGTCTTCGTCATCGGAGGCAGAAAAAATTTTCCTCACATTCGTCCCTCACTAATATTATAGTAAGCATACTTAATATATATATCATATCATTATATATATATATATATAATATATATATATATATATATATATATAAATATATAACTATATATATATACTAAATATATATATATATGATACTGAGTATAGATATATATAATAATTAATAATAAAATAATAAAATAATAATAATAAATATAACTTCAAATTGTAACTGAGCGATGATTATCTTTGCCACTTTTTAAACATCTAATTCCTAAAGAAATAAAGAT
>JABUQX010016843.1:22500-30000 GCA_015478945.1 Trachelipus rathkii | reverse complement strand
AACATATACCAGGAGATACACATCCCTGCCTCACTCAGCTATTAATATTAATACCAAATTAATCACTTTCGACTCCATTTATTCTTGCACACACTTCACTATCGGCATACATACTTTTGATTCCATTCAGAAGCCTAACACCAACACTACATATCACTAACACTTGCCACAGAGCTTCCATATTAATTCTGTCATACGCCTGTTGCAAGTTCATTAACCTAAGTACCAATTTATTCTTCTCTCTCTCATTTTCTCCAATCATTTATTTCAATATAAAAATTTAATCCACATACCCTATATCACTTCTAAATCCACCTTTTTTTCACCAATAAGGTACTTCAGTCACTCTACATACTCTTTCAACCAAAATACCAGCATTATATCTTCCCTTACAACACTCAATAAACTAACTCCCCTATAGTTCCTACAGTCCTCCTTTTCTCCCTTATATAAGGATACTTTTATTAATCTCCTCCAATCTCTCGGAACTTTACCCTTCATAAGGCTTTGTTATACAACTTCCAAATCTATTCAATCACCATCTCGCCTCCATTCTTGATCATTACACCGGTAATTCCAGTATGCCTGCAGATTTACCATTCTTCAACTTTCTCACTCTACCCATTACCTCCTCCCTACTAATTACCGTCTCCCCAAAATACCTATTTCTTCATGCATCATCATCCATCATCCTAATCAATGGGCCTACCAGTCCGTAGATCAACCAGTTGGGCGCACACTAGATAGCTTGGTATCCAAGATAGAAGGAGCGCTAGATCACAAGGAGGTGGCGGTTTGTGCTTTCCTGGATGTGCAGGGTGCTTTTGATAGCACCATGCATGTGACCATGGAGGATGCCGCCGCCTCCAAGGGCGTCGGACCCGCAACGATTGCCTGGATAAAAGCAATGTTGGGGACAAGACGTATTACGGCTGAACTGGGAGGGGAGATGATCACTGTGACATCTGAGAGGGGATGCCCCCAAGGAGGGGTACTTTCACCCCTGTTATGGACCATGGTGGTTGATAGTCTCCTCACCAAACTCAGTGAATCCGGATTCGAGGTGCAAGGATACGCGGATGACCTTGTAATTATTATTAGAGGCAAACACATAGAGGTCTTAATGGAACTCATGCAACATGCCCTCAATATATCCTACAATTGGTGCTTGGAAAGGGAACTAAACATCAATCCAAGCAAAACAGTAATAGTGCCCTTCACCAGGAAGAGGAAGCTAAGATACAAGGCTCCCAAGATTGGTGATGTCACTATTAACCCTTCCACTGAAGTCAAATATCTAGGAGTAATCCTAGATCAAAAACTAACGTGGAATCCACATCTTAAAAGGGTAGTGGATAAAGGTACGATGGCCCTATGGACATGCCGAAAGATGCTTGGCAAAACATGGGGACTGAAACCTAAAATGACCAATTGGTTATACCTAACTGTAGTCAGACCTATCATCACCTATGCCTCACTTGTTTGGTGGCCGAAGGTTGAACAAAGGACTGCACAAAATAAACTGCAAAGATTGCAAAGGCTTGCATGCCTAGCGATCACAGGGGCAATGCATACATGCCCTACTGCAGCCATGGAGGCACTGATAGGCCTCCTTCCTCTGCACTTGCACGTTAGAAGGGAGGCCATGTCATGTGCAACCAGACTGGCCATTCTTGGTCAAATTAAACTAAGAACTGGACTCGGACACCTTCGAATTTTGGAAGATGTACCAGAGATACAAATGGGCATTGTAGTTTCGGACTTAATGCCAAAACAAAAAAGCTTTGGAAAGAAGTATAAAATCCTTCTTACAAATCGTTCAACTTGGGATAATGGAGGTCCTAAACTTGAATCAGGAACCAGTATGTGGTACACTGATGGATCGGTGATGGATGGTGGGACTGGCGCGGGACTGGTCGGACCCAATTGTAGGCGCAGTATAGCCCTGGGTGCTTTTCCCACCATCTTTCAGGCAGAGATTTACGCTATAATGGCTTGTGCCAGAATAAACATAGAAAGAGGGATGCGAGGGGCAAAGATCGCTGTGGCAACTGATAGTCAGGCGGCTATCGGGGCTCTGAGCTCCTGCATGTATGACTCTAAACTGGTTTGGGAATGTCAACGTACCCTACAGCAACTGGCTCAACACAACAGAGTTAATCTGATGTGGGTGCCGGGGCATCAAGGTGTACCAGGCAATGAGGAGGCTGATCGCCTCGCCAAGGAAGGAGCCAGAACCGCCTACTGTGGTCCGGAACCCTTCTGTGGACTTTCTAAGGCCCACATTAAAGAATCTCTGACACAATGGGAACACAAAGCTATGACCAATTACTGGACAAGCATCCCTGGTCTCAGACAAGCTAAAGATCTGATTGATCTTTCTCCGAGAAAGGCAAAGGAAGTGCTTGCTCTGAGTAGATCTGATCTTCGACTTTTGACTGGAATTCTGACTGGACATGGGCCAGTCAGATATCACCTCAAGAAAAATGGGAAAAGTTGAATGTGATTCATGCCGATACTGCCATGAAGCAGTAGAAACGGCAGAACACATTCTATGTAATTGCGAAGCTTTAAGCTGGCAAAGATATTGGTATTGGCAGAGGGATGTACTGAAGCCTTACGATATCAAAACTTCGTCTCCTGGAAGAGTCCTGAAATTCCTGCGGAAAATCGGGATGAACCAGGAGTTTTAATAGACAAGGGCGTGTCACAAAAGATCCAAGGGGGTCGCAGTGACAAGGGGCCTCAATAGAGACCACCACCCTAACAATCTAATCTAATACATCATCAAACCTTCACACATTCACTATCACCTCCTCATTACCGCCAGTATTATGCAGATTTTCGAAGTGTTCCCTCCACACTCTTCTCACACCCATTTCGTCAGTTACGAAAGCACAATCCCTATTCATTATTCTATGCAGATTTCCCTTACTCTCATTCTTAGCCTTTCGCGCTTCCTTCCTGGAAAGTCTCCTATTCACTTGTAAGTCCCCATTCCTTCTCATTCCAAACTGTACATTTAACTCATTAGTCCTTCTACGCATGCAGCTTTTAGTCTTACCTCATCATAAAACATCATTAAAATCATAATTTTCACTTCGATACCATCACTACTTACACCAACTCTAGTATACTTATGAATACTTTTGTGTTTGAAGAAAGTATTACTCACACGCATACCTCTTTCCTCAGAGAAATCAATCACCCTCCTACCATTCTCATTTTCTCCCGTCACCCCAAATTTTCCTTGTTATACCATCTCTATTCTGATCACATATCCAACCATTTAGATCGTCCAACACATTCAATCTGAAGGTCCTACTTACCCTTTCCAAAACTTCATTCAGATTATCCCAGATAGGCGCACTCAACTCAACATCACCCTCATATGGACCATATGTTACAATCACATATACCTTGACCTTTTCAAACTTAAATTTAACCATTAGAATTCTAGTACTCACACAAACAAAATCCACCATAGCTCTGTGCCACATGTCACTCATCAAAATCGCAACTCCTTCTCTCCCCCTCTCATTCCCCTCCACTCCAGCACACACACATTTCACACCACACTACACCATTCATCATCACCGTTTCCTTTCATCATTTTTTCAGTCACAGCGAGCAAATCAAATTTACTCTGTCTAAATACATCCATCACCTCTCTCCTCTTCTCCTCGACATTTATACCTCTGACATTCCATGTACCAAACGATTCATACAATTTTTGGCGAAAGATACGATGGTCCGCTTACGACGTATCACTGACCATTTCCAAGGCCTGCAAAAGCATACCTAGAAAAAGATAAGTGGTAGTGGGCAGCTAATCCTACCACTGACCCTTTAGTCGCCTTTTTACGACACGTAGAACATACGCTGTGGACAATTCTTTCTCCCCCACACACAGGATATAAGGTAATGTCTGTAAGGTGTTGTCTGGAAGAGGAGTGTGAATATGAATGCAAAAGAGAAAGGCAAACCACTGGGCACTGGAATGGGTTCATGGGAAATACCCTACACACCATTAGCCCAATGAGAGGTACCTCCATCCTTCGAGTGCGCTACTTCTCTCTCTCTCTCTCTCTCTCTCTCTCTCTCTTCTCGTATATATATATATATAATATAGATATATATATATATAACTTATATTATAATATATGTATTATATATATTATATATATATTATATATATATATATTAGGGTGCAAAGGTTCAACTACGCCGTCCCCGCCGTGCACCCGGGTAACGAGGACACTAGGAGGTTGTCCTGGCTAAAGGAGCTCTAGCGCTATTGGCGGAAAATAGGCCTAGCAAGCCACTTCCCGAAATAAACTGCTTGCAGAACTCAAGCGTGAGCCTCGAAAGCCGGACAGAACTTAGACGACGACTTCGGCGAGATTTACGGACTAGGAATCAGGAAAGCGCTTTCAAGAATAATAGGTATGCCAACAGAAAAGGGGTACCTAATGGAGATAAAGAGGAGGAGTATAATAGATGTCGATTAGTTATGAAAGCGTATAACCCCATTGATGAAAGATAGAAGCTCGAAATAGAGGTTAAAAAAAAAGTGATTTTAACAGTATACTGACTCCGACACTGAGGTACGGAGCGAAACTTGGACAACAACGAGGAAGAGATGAGAGTAGAATACAAGCGGCGGAGATGAAGGTATTAAGAACTATGATTGGAAAGAGTATGAGAGACAGAATAAGGAATGAAGTGTTAGAGAAGATATAGGGTGAAAGAAATGTATGAAGGAGGGTATGTGGGGAGATTGAGGATGGGTGGGGAACATCGAAGAGGATGGAGCAGGACAGAATGCCGAAAAAAGAAGATGGAATGGACACCAGAGGGCAGAAGAACCAAGGGGTCGAGACCAAAGAGGCATGGGCGGGGGTCGGTGGAGGAACCCTCTGGAAAATGTCAGCTACCCAAAATGAGGAGTGCTTAGACGAAGAGGAATAATACAGAGAGAGAATGTCTGGTAGAAAGAGCTTTGCGCGCTGACAGGATCAAATCCTCCTGGGAGAGGAAAAAAAAAGAACGATATATAATATATATATAATTATATATATTATATATATATATCCATATATATATATGGGGTGTGGTGGATATATATATATATAATATTATATTATATATATATCATATAACTATATAATTTATTACAGAATAGTATATATAACAGAATATAATATTATATATAGTCAATATATATACATATAGTATATATTATAAATATATAATATCATATATATATACTTAATATAATATATATATATTATATATACGGTATATTATTAATATACTATATATATATATATATTGAGCATATGTCGAAATAACAAGCTGCAACTTATATGAATTGTACCTCATATAAAAAAACATTGCATGACAGTAATTATAAAATTGTCCAGATACTGCACCCTTTAAATATCAACAGCATTTCTATTTTAACATATGTTCTTAAAGATATATTATAAATATATATATATATAGATATATATATATATATATAATATATATATATATATATATATATTTATATAAATATATATATTATACATATATATATATATATATATAATATATATGTATTTGTGACAAATGAAATAAAGAAGAACGTGGGTCCATCGAATATAAGAATCAGTAGAGAAAAATTAGGGGCAAACTCCTGTCACAAAGAAAGTTTAAAAATAAAGAAACGCTCTTATTTGTAACGCATAGAGGAAATCCTTTTAAGTAGTCACTTTAGACCCTTGACTTCTATTTATGGGGAAGGCTAAATAAATCTGTAAAATAAAACTTTGTTTAAAAAAAAAAAAAAAAAAAAAAAAAAACCGCACTAAAATAAACACAAATGTCTCAAAAATTGTTGACATAGATGAAAAAATTATGTTATATTTTGATCTTATAAAATAAAAATTATAATTTTTGCGGGATTGTTATGTATGTTATAGTTCCAAAAATTTGGTTTGTGTTTCAGGGATTTTATGTGGGATGAAAGTGTAAGCAAGAGATTATTAGATTTTATATGCAGAATTATTCTCCATATTTTCGCGTGTATCGTATATGCTTAGGTACTTGATTATAAAAACATATGTAACTACAGATTGCAATCTTTATTGTTATTATTATTATTACTATTATTATTATTATTATTATTATTTTATGTATTGCATTATTATTATTATTCATTATTATTATTATTATCATTTATTTGTATTTTAATAATTACTAGATTATTGAATATTGTATTTTTTATTATAATTTTATTATTATTTCTATTTTTTTTATTTTTATTCTATTATTTCTAATATTATTATTATTATATTATATTAATATTATATATATAATACTATATTAGTATACTATATATATATATATATATATATATATAAGTATGATATATACTAGTATAATCTATATAACTACTAATATATATCATATATAGCATTATATATATATATATATATATATAATATATAATATATATATATATATTATTCAGAATTTACGAAAAAAACTAAGCGATAAATAATCATTTTTACATACAAAAACAATCTTTAAAAAAAAAAAAATAGAAAATTACAAAAAATACATTCCTTTAATAATATTAAACATAAAAAAAATAACGCACTCTACCTTCACTGTGGTCGGCCGCAGGTGAACCAAGATGTAACGACAGAGTAGTCTTCACGCATTCCCACCAATTTTGGCCGACCTGCAAGAATAATATAAAATTTTGTCATCAACATATGGTAATATTTTTAATTGCCAAAGGGCTCACTGCCACAAGGTCAGTTGTTATCATTTTATTACATTCTCTCTCTCTCTCTCTCTCTCTCTTCTCTCTCTCCTCTCTCTCTCTCTTTTTTTTTTCTCTCGTCTCTCTCTCTTGCTCTCTCTCTCTCTCCTCTCATCTCTCTCTCTCTCTCTCTCTTCTCTCTCTCTCCTCTCCTCTTCTCTCTCGTCTCTCTCTATATATATATAATATATAATATATATTATATATAATATAATATATATAATATATATATATATATATTATATACATATATAATATATAATGATATTATTATTATTGCCGTATGCATGCTCTATAATTGTAAATATATTTATAAATCACTACTATTATATATATATATACTATATATATATATATATATATATATATATATAATATAATAACTTATACTATATATAAGCATATATATGATATTTATATAGTATATATATATATATAGATATATATATGCTATATATATAGTATATATATAATATATATATATAATATACTATATATATTATATATACTATATATATATATATAGATTGCACAAAGTAAATGGTTAAGACAATCTGTTTCATTATCACTTTTCAAATGATATGTTTCAACAGTAATAATAGTAATAAAAAATACAGAAATAACACAACAATAAAAATGATAATATATTAATAAATAATAATAATTAATAATAATTAATGACA
>JABUQX010016843.1:0-15000 GCA_015478945.1 Trachelipus rathkii | reverse complement strand
AATTAAGCGTAAAGCAGAAAAATGAATGGGCTATATAAATTTAGGGAAATGTCTGTCTATCTTTTCTTCAATTCTTCAATATGACCTAACTTGCCTGTTTCTTTTAAGGCACAGGGAATACTTATTCCATTGTGTTTATACCTAACCATAAATAGACACTTATGGCAGTTTCTAGGGTTTAAAATATATAATTTCAAATCATTGTGTAAGGCATGCGAATAAATTTAAATACACACACATACATATACATACATACATACATGTAGACTCACCTGTATAGAGCTGTTATAGCAGAAGCGAATTTTAAAGACTCGAAAAGTACTTAATCCATCGAGTTACAGTGCACCACTTTATTTAAAAAAATTATATAGATATAATATAATATAATAATATATATATATATATATATATTATATTATATATATTATAATATATAATATATATAATATATAATATATTCCAAATGATGTATACTATATCAGGTTTAGAACATGTAATAAGCGTTACTTGATAACAATATTAACAAAAAGAAAATGACAAATATGTATTTTATGTTTTGAAATGAGCAAGTTGTAATGAATTTGGCTCGGTGTGTGTCGAAACCTGAAGGAGACTATTACATAAAAGAAACAAAGCTATAATCATGAGCAGTAGTTTCTATGAGTCATCACATCACCGCATTCAATAATATACAATGAGCGATACATAACCAAAACTAATTAGGCAAGTTCTCAAAGTGAACTGCCATAGTTAAATGAGAACAGAGCAACCGTACAATATTATGTACAAGTTTTGCAGACTCGGGTCACTGACGCAATTTCCAACTCAATAATGTGTTAAACTAATGGTTCTGCAACTGGGGGTCATATACCGTATAACCTCACTCAATATATTGAAGAACTAAGCTATATACATGGTATATATATATATATACTATATATATATATATATATACACTATATATATATTATATATTAATATATATATAGATATATATAAATATATTATATATAGTATAGTATATATATATTAGTAATGATATATATATATTATATATATATTATATATATATACTATATATATTATATATATATATGATATGACAGCTAGCAAGGCAATTTTCATGAAACTTATATGAAATGCCTTAAAATGATCTGTTTGTGAGGGATGGGGGGAATGGTGAAATAACTACGAGAAAAAAGTTATGAAATCGTATAGAACAATTTATTAACATTTGTCTCTGGAGAATTATCAATAAAACTCTGAGTGAAACATCAGCAAGATGATTTCAATAAAAAACTAATCACAGGAAGTGGCTTATTATGAGGTCACGAGACTGAATTGTAAGGAGCACAAATAAATCGTGTATAAAAACTCATTATGTATAGTGAAAGTATTTTGTAAAATACAGGAACAAGCAGCTGGGTCAGGTTGCCTCAATATAAAGAACCAGCAACGGGGTTCAAAATAACCTAATCAAATATTGATAAGATACAATAGTAAATAAGTATAGTAATAGTTGACGTGATCCAATATTCTCAAGTAACATAAGCATAACAGTAAGCCAAGTTTAAAGACTCGAAAGAGTACTAAATCCATCGAGTTAGCAGTACCCACACTTTATACTAAAATTATATATATATATATATATTATATATAATATATATATATATATATTAAGTATATATTATATATATTAGTATATATTTATATATATAATATATATAATATATATATATATGATATATATTATAGATTATATATAATATTAATTATATATATATAATATATATCTATATATTAATATTTCCCATATGTAGACTGGCAATACTGCATTTTAAGATAACAAGCAACAATATGTTGGTCTATATATACGTTATGATTAACAAATGTTATAAGTGAATAAAAAGAAATCTATATGCATGAGTGGCTAATAACAATATGTTTAACTGCTGTCGAGTTGTGCAAAGCAAACATAACTCCGCGGCCAAGAGAGTACTTATAACAACGAGACTACTATGGTCTCGAGAGGTATTTGTCGCCTAATCATGACGGGAACCTGAGCCTCAAAAGAACACCATCTCATCAAAAAACCAGACAAGCACATACTTCTTAGGGGGGTGAGAGGTACAGCAGTACGAACCACAGCAGCCAAACCCTTAAACCCAAATAATATTAAAGATAATCGAGCCTATCTATTATTATGTCCGATAAAGGGAGTTTTCCTTATGTAAATAGGGAACATTATGAGATCTGACATTACATATTTATATAATATATATCATAGTCATGTCTGGTCTATTTCTACCATTTCTACCGAAGAGATGATTAGTATAGTATACTCTTTCGCTATATTTCTTCTTGTGAGTTGCATCGAGCGTTTGATTACTAATATAATTTGATGGATTTAGTATTTTTCGAGTCTTTATATATATTATATATAGTAGTAAGAATACTTTCAGGAATATATGAAGAACAAGATAAACTGGTATATATAATATATATATCATATATAGTTATAACATAGAACGCCAATATTAAAGAACAAGGACAATAGTGATCACTGGAGACCCCATAATTAATAGCTTAAAAATACAATAGAAACCTATTGTAAAATATATATTAATAGAAAACAAGCAGCTTGCGGGTCATGAGTGTACCTTTTCTAAATATTAAAGTAACCTAGCATACTGAGGGTCAAATAAACCCCAATATGAATAGAACATTTAAATATGGAGGTATATACGGTACGTTGGATTTCCAATATTCTCAAGAACAAGCAACAGCAGTAAGCCAAATAAAGATCTCGATAAATATAAATTATCCCACACACGCTCGTAAGTTTTGCGTGATAAGTGTGTCCCTTCTTAACACACCTACTTGATGAACAAATATGCTTCAACACAGGTTAGTAGATATCGATATATTATATTATAATATATTATATTATATATATTATATTATATATATATATATATAAATATATAGTATATATAAATATTTATGATATATATATATGATATTTATTTTACCATAATGTATAATACTGGCAAATGCCATTAAGAACAAGGAACCTTGTTTGTAAGGAAAAATATCCTAATTTAAGAAAATGAAACTGATGTTTAAATTCTTGCTTTGGATCCACATATCTGTGTGAATATGACCCTCCCATATATAATAAGAAAAAAGCATAACTGGGCTACGTGACCCTATTATAAAGAACAAGCATCTGGGGTTAGGTAACCCCACATTATAAAGAACAAAGAATGGAGTCAAGTGACTCCTATGAAAAGAACAAGAGACTCATTGACAATAATTAAAGAACAAGCAGCTGGTGTCACTTTCACCCTAATTTATATAAAGAACAGCATAATACTTTGGGTTCATCACTAACCTCCTAATATTTTGTAAAGAACAAGCATACTGGTGATATATACCGTACTAATATACTATATATATTATATATATATATATATATATATATATATAATGATATATATATATATATATATATATAACTAATAATATATATAATATATTATATATAATAATTATATAGTAGTATAACATGAACCCCAATTATATAATAGAATACATAGTAGCACACTGAGGGCACGAGAACTACTAATGTGATTATAAAAAAACAAGAAACTGAAAATATTAAGAACAAGCAGCTGTTGTAGTCAGGTGACCTCAATATAAAGAAACCAGCAACTGTCAAATAACTACCCCAATATTGAAGATACAATAGTAAAATGTGTTATTATAGTAGTTACGTAGTATCCCTAAATAATATCAAGAACAAGCAACTGAGCAGATAAGTCAAAATTTTAAAGACTCAGTAAAAGCTTACTAAATTCAATTACGATAGCTTAGCAGTGCCCAACTCATTTATAAAAATTATATATTATATTAATATTATAGTAATATTAATATTATATATATTAATATATATATATTATAATATATATATAATATATATATATATATATTATAATACTACGTAATATAATATATATATATATATATATATATTATATTATTATATATATATATTATATATATATAATATTATTCCAATTGTATATCTGGCACTATATATAAATATAGCATATATTTTAAAGAAACAAGTAATAAATGATGTCACGTTTGTATATAACTCCTAAATGTTATAAGAAAAAAGAATAAACTGTAACATATGTAAAGCATAAGTATAACTGGGTTCAAATTTGAGACCCAAATATAAAAGAATAAAATCAAATTTAGCTGAGTATATATAGCTGATTATACGTGATCACCTCTATATATATTTAATACAAGAGGCGCATATGGTCATTGAGCTTCGGGCTTAAAAGCCTCTAACCACCATTTATAAAGTATAATTTTATATATTTGAAGCCAAGTGAACTCACTAATGCTAAAAGGAAAAACATATGATGATCTGATCTTTAATTATTATAATAGACTTACTTCTAATATAGTCTTTCTATACTAATAATATTTACTAATTGAAACCAAGCAACTTATAAATTGAGAAGAGGTAACCTCACACCCAATTATGTAGTAATGACAAATCAGTGCTAGCTAATAAAGGACTCTAGAGTGTATACATTTAGGAGAATAAAAAAAAAGGAGGAGGAAAATAATAGTAATTCAATCTCAAAAAAATAAGCGTAACATCAAAATAAGTTAGCAATAATTAAATTCTAATAACTATTTAATTTATTTTTTCTTTGAGTTAGAAAAATTTCTATTTAAAATGTTAAAGTAAATAAAACATTTTTGAAAAGGGTTTAGTTCCAAAGTTATATTTGATGGGAGGAATTGCTTCAAACATTTGATCTTTCCCAAACTGCTTATATACTTACAAAATAGCAGTACACATTTATCATCATAGTTTTTTCATTAATTTCAAATTGTGATTTAAAGGTAAACAATTTGTGAACGCTCAAATCACTTACACTAGTGACACAGCCAAATTTTTTGCCCACTAGGAATCTGAGAAGCTCTCCTGACACAATGATGAAAATAATAGACACTGAAAATGTAAAAAACAAGCAGCTGCGGTCAGGTCAATTTAAAGAACCAGCAACTGGGGTAAATAACTCCCAATATGAAGTAACATTTAAATTGATTATGAGTTACGTAATATATTAGCATCCCAATATCTCAATGAAATATACAAGCAACAGGCAGAAGTCAAATTTAAAAGACTCGCAAAATTATTAAAATGCCATCGAGTTGCTCAAGTGCCTACTTAATAAAATAATACATATATATATATTATATAATAATATTATTATATTAATAATTATATTATATATATATATTATATATAATATTTATATATATATAAATATAATATATATATAATATATTTATATCAATATATATATATATTATATATTCTAATAATATAATTATATATTATATTAATATATATTATATTAATATTAATTATAATATCAATAATAGTTGACTTACTAGATTATAAAGCAGAATATACTTACCAGTGATATGTATATATAATGATGTTGAAATCGGTTTTTTATAATATATTTTCGCAAATGATCATCTTAGCAACTGAGATATAATATCAAGAACATGACATGGGCACAGATCGAGCAGCGGGTGCTTGCACGTAATAAGATTATATATAGCTCTAAATACAAGAAAGGCGAGATATAACTAGAGATTAATAGTATTGAAATGGACAAGTGTGAGAGACTGGGTTCAATGATTCCAAATGTTAGCAAAGTAGTAGAGAAAAAGCGAGACTCATCAGGTGCTAAGTTAGAACTTCGATGCAATAAACAGATAAGCTACGTCAGAGTCGGATTGACTATCAGAACGGGGGTTAAGATGCATGACAACGCCAATGTTGAAAACAAATATCTTACCGGAAGTTTCCAAGATGGGTTACTTTCTCCTCAAGGATATGATAAAGACAAGAGTGAGCAGCTGTGAACCTGTGTAGAAGAACATTGTGCAGACTATGGATTGCCAGATGTATAATTCACTCAATTCTCTCAAATATATAAGACGAATCCAAAGCATAACTTTGAGAGTGTTGCGGACGTCACGCTCCGGACAAGCCCGAGAATAAGATATGTATGGTAAATAGACACTAGAGGCCAACAGTAGGGGGTTAAGGAGTCGATTAGGCATGGACCACACCTTTTTAAGGAGAGCAAGTATGTTGTGGAACCACCCCCAAATTATGTGATTTCACAACTCTATAGGTAATGAAGAGGCGCCGAGACATACTGAACACAAGTTATATAGAAATAGGCAACTAGTGGAACGCGGTAGCGAACCTGGCCCAATGTTAAGAGTAACGAGTAGCATGAAAAATAGTTAAATGTAAAAGGAGGACCATCAAGCAGGCTTGGGAGATGGTCTACGAGATTGTATCCTCTAGCAATTTATAAATAGAGTCTAAAAGACAAACATACTATGTGACAGGTTCCTAAGAGTAACGCTCACACTGAGAGGATAGAAAAAACACATAATAGCTAAGAATAATTAATGAGAGAACAGAAGGATAGGCTAGCAGTTATGTCACTCTCAATACGAAAGAGACATATAGCAATACGAGAGATAGTGCGCCGATGAAGATTATGTAGAATCACACGGTGAGACAGAGATATGACTTAAGATTCAATTCGCAGGATTATTGATGTAGCGCCACTATGAAAACCGCCACCTAGCTTTTTTCTTAATAAACAACATACTATAATTACTTGAGAAAGTAATCAGAGGTTTTATTCTTTCAAGGCTACCCTCCTACCATCATTGTTTACTGTTTCAAATGAGTCTTACTTTACAAAATTGTGAGATAAGTGAAGTATTATGATTAAATGATGATATAGGTTACCAGCCTTAATAAAGTATATTATTGGAGAGGAGTGACACTATACTAATAAATAAGATATAGATTCAATTATATGCATATAATATTAAGGGAATATAAAAAGATGATTGAGGATATAATAAATATAAAAGAATTTACTGTAAGAAACACTCACTATGTTTAATTATTATAACACCATGAGATGGGAATAGTAGATGCTATATGAATGGCTCATAGCCCTGCCATTACACGAACAAGCAACTAAGTGCACGTTTAGATAAATACATATGTTAAGAAAATGAAATGAAAGAAACTGATAATATGTAAAGCAAGTAACTTAGGTGTTCAAATGAGACTTCACCATAAATATAATAGAAAAAAGCATAATTGGTAGTATTACGTGTAGACCTCACTACTATATAAAGAGACAAGCAACTATATAGGTAGTTATAGGTTCAATACTCACTAATTAATAAATAGATAATAACAATACAATGTAATGTCAAGTGTAACTCCTATGTAAAGAACAAGTGACTACCGACAATATAAAGAACAAGCAGCGGGTAGGTCTCAACTATATATCACCTTGCAAATATTACAGAACCAGGCAACTTGGGTTCTAACCTTTACCCTATACAATATTGAAGAATTCCAGATACATGGTATATATATATATTATATATAAGGTAATACAATGAACCCATATATAAATGAAACATAGCATAACTAGGGGTCACGGAGACTACTACAATGTAAATAAAAAAAACAAGAAACTGAATAATATTTAAGTACTCAAGCAGTCACTTAGTGAGTTCAAGGTACCTCATAAATAGAACTCAGCAACTGGGGTCAAATAACCCCAATATGTATAATAAGAATCATAAGTTAAATTGGGGTATACTGAGATCCCAATATATCAAGAAACAAGCTAACAGCCAGAAGCCAAAATTTTAAAGACTCGAAAAGTACTAAATTCATCGAGTTATTAGCAGTGCCCAACTTTTATAAATATAATAAATTATATTATAAATATAGTAAATATATATAATAGTATATTTATATATATATACTAGAGAATTAAATCCAAAATTATGAGTTTTTAAGTAGAATATTGTAAATTAAAAAGGTTTTTTTTATTTTAAAATATAAATGATAATTGTATGTGAGTTATTATTATTTTTCGTTTTAAATTATGAAAATTATTTGCACCTGTTTTGTTTTAATCCACATGTTTTTATAAATATAAATGATATATATAATAATATCATTAATTAATTAATTATTTTTTAAATATTAGATTTTTATAATATGATATATAGTAATAATCCCATAAATTAGATGACAATCTAACGACGCATGAGCTGTCATCTAATCTATAATTCTATTTTATAAGAAAACACGCTCCTTGAGCTCGTGATAATCAAATGCATGTTTTATATGATAACAGTAAAAACTAGTATACTGACAATATGTAAAGCAAGAAACTGCCGGTTCAAATGACCCAAGATTAAAGAAAAAGCAATTGGGTTACGATGACCCAATTATTAAAGTAACAAGCAACTTATAGGGGTTAGGTTACATACTCCTCCATTAATATAAGAACAAACTCACAGAGGCAGCCTTAAGTGACTCCTACTATATATATATTATATATATAATATATATAATATATTATCTCCATTATGTAAAGAACAAGAGAGACTGACTTAAATTAAGAACTAAGCAGCTGGGAATCACTTTCACCCCAATAAAAGATACTCACTATGACAAACTTGCGGGTTTCACCTTTTATACCCTCAAGTATGAAGAAACAAGCTAAACTGTACTGATTATATTATATATATATATATATATAGTATATATATAATATATATATATATATATATATTATATTATTATAATATAATATATATATATAATATAAATATATATATATAATATATATATTATATATATATTATATAGATATATATTAGTATATATTATATATTATATATAAATAGTATATAATTATTTATATATATATATATATAGTATAATAATGAACCCTAAAGATAAGAACAGGTAATACAACTAGGGTTCTACTCACGAACCCCAATGTAAAAAAAACAAGCAAACTGAAGAATATAAAGTACAAGCACTTAGGGGTCACGGTGACCTCAATAAATTAAACCAGTTAAACTTTAGGTCATAAATAAACTCACCAATTATGAAAGAACATAATAAGTATATAATTGGGGTCGTAGATATGAACCCATATATCAAGAACAAGCAACAGCAGAAGTCAAATTTAAATTTAAAGAATCGAAAAGTACTAAATCCATCGATTTAGCAGTGGAGTGTACCCACTTTTATTAAAATAAATATATATATTATATAATATTAATTAATAATATATATAATTGAAATTCTAATAAGTGATATTTTATATATATATATTTTTACACATAAACAATTAAAAAATTATATTATTCAATTTATCACAGAATAGTGATTAAAGTATATAGAATTATGGAATTCAATATAATATAAAAATTGAGTAAAATCACTCTCCCAATTATATTAATAAATCTAAGTACATTATTAATAGATACCTTTATCAAATGACTTTCATTATTACTGGATGTAAAAAAATAAATCAGGCGATATATGAGATGAGTCTTGACTTTCATCCATTTCAGTGACTTAATACAGTTCGTAAGTAATCGCTGTATTCATTATCATAATCTCACAAGAGTCATACTTAACTTCATTGAGAATTGAGTATATTATATTCTATTATGTACTGTATAAAAATTATTATAATATACTTCAATCTAGTTTATCTCCGTATAAATGTTACTTCTTGATAGTGACAACTGACCCAATTGTAAAACATAAGCAACTAGATAAGTAGTCACGTGTTGATGTAGTTTATATATATATTTATATATAATAAACAAATAGTAAGTGAAAAAGGAAACTGACAATATAGTATATAAGCATAGCTAACTGAGTTATCAAATGATACTCTCATAAATTTGAAGAAATAAAGCAATTTGGTATGAGGTTACTGATGTACACTACTAAATTATTAAATAAGAAACAATTAAAATAACTTAGTTAGTAGGTTATATGGAGTCACCTACATTATATAGAAAGAACAAATCAATATATTGAGCCAAGTGACTCCTAGTGTAAAGAACAAGATGAGACTGACAATATAAAGTAAACAAGCATATGCTTGGAATTCACTCATTTACACGTACTCACCAATATAAAGATCCAGCCATAACATGAGGTTACACTTACTCTATATATACTCACAATAGTAAGGGAATAACAAGTAAACTGCGTATATATATATATACTATGAGTATATATATATATAATTATATATATATATATAGGTATAATATATATATATAATATATTGTTTGTGTTGTGTGTGTTGGTGTGTGTGTGTGGTGTGGTGTGTGATGTGTGTTGTGGTGTGTGTGGTCGGTTAACATGAAGCCCAATATAAAGAACATGATACGTATGGTTCGATGAACTGTACTACAACCGCTCAAATTAGTGTGTTAAGAGATAATCAAAAGAGAAGACTATTATAGAGAGTAGATTTTTATGAGAGTAATCATATGAACAGGGTGGAGGCGAGAAAAAAAGGGGAGATTGAACTATACAAAGTTGAGTATATAAAGATGAACCAAGCAACTGGCGTGATGCAGCACAGGAAACACCAATAGTGAGGATGTAACAAATGTATGAGTTTGGAAGGCAGGTAATCACGTAGAATGGCGCCACCTTACAATGGGTGCAATGACGAGAAGCTCTATCCTATGCAAGCGAAGAAGAGCACGAGATTATTAAAGGGTGACTCTATCAGAATGAGATACTAACGGGTGAGAATACCTACGGAGCATTTTAAGCAGGATAGTCCACAATAACTATGTAGGAAATATGAATGCATTCGTAACTGTATAGATTATATATAATTAGGATGATGAGGAATGATATGTGAGTATATATATATATAGGAAATACTTTCGAAAATCTCAGTGTATAATATAAACATTTGGCATAAATAATAGAAATGAAGATAATAGTGTGGGAATTAGGTTGTTAGTATGTGGTTTAGATGGTGCTCAAGAATGATAAGATGGGTATATTATTTCGATGATTATATATTTTTGTCACAATTTAGTAGAAGTGATCGTAGCACAACTTGACATTAAACAATAGCAGTAGACTGAAAAGTAGTGGTGGCAGCAGTTAAATCTACAGGGGCGATAATCTGGATGTTTAAGAACAAAGCTAAGAGAGAACTGACATGATAGTCATAGAAGAAGTGCGGAGGCGAGATGAGGTTATTGTAGGATTGTCACAAAATGTATATGGAAGTTATTAACAAACCCCAATATTATATGAAAAAAGAAAGCAATTTTATAGCTTCCAAGGGATGTGGACGTGAGAGCAGTCCAATTTAGATTTATTAACCATAAGTATAAGCGATAAGACCAGAGAGACTAATAATGGGAGTGTGGTACGGTTACTCACGGGACTCCAGAGTTTATAATAAAGACAAATACATGGGAAGTCGCATTAGGGTGACATCACTTATGATAAAGAACAAGTGTAAGGCTCTTGTATTTTGTTGAGAAAGAGTTAACGTATAAATCGAGCGAAAGCGATGCATCTGGAGCAGAATTCGACTTTCGACGGTCGCGCGAAGATCAAAAAAGAGGCATTTTAGAAGTAGCTCAGGGCAACAATATAGAGAGATGCGGTATACAAATTTTTACATTGAAACAAAATGATATTGAGAAATGAGAGAGAAGAAAATAAATTGTATTTAGGTTTTTTGGATATACAACAGGCGTATGATAGGATTAATAGGGAAGCTCATATGGCAGGATGTTAGTGAAGGTAGTATGGTTCACCTTTACCCCGAAGTAGATGGTTAAGGATAATACGTATACTGCGAATAGAACAAAGGTTATGTTGGCGATAGGTGAAAGCTTGTGTAGAATGAATAGCAGTTCGAAAAGTGCATGGGTTGAACATTATAGTGGAGTGGAGGACATGGGATGTGTTATTCTCCTTTGGGTTATTCCAATATGTATATGGATGGGGTTATGAAAGACGATTAGAGGTAGGGGTGGCAGGGAAGGTGTTAGAATGTTGGAGAATGAAGAGAGTGGAGGGTGCTTCCTTCTTATTATATGCGGATGATTTGGTTTGGTGTGGCGAATCTGAAAAGAGAGCTTGAGAGGATTGGTGGAGGGTTTGGCAAGGGGTAACATGAGAACGCCAATATAAAGAACATTGTGTAAAATGTGGGCAACATTAGGGAGTGCTGGACACACAATCCACTGTGTGATAAAAACAAGAGATAAGACTGAGAGTATATAAAGGATACTAAGACGCTGGGTCAAGTGAGGTTGAAGCGAGGGCTTCCTCCGTAATTATAAAGAACCAGCACTCGGGTCAAATGAACCCCAATATGAAGAACAATAAATTGGCAGGTTACGGGGTGGATCCGAAGTATGTTAGATGGTGTGCAACAGGAACAAGTGTCTTGAGTTTAAATTATTTAGGATATAATATCAAGAACAAGCCAACATCAGAACCAAAATTAAAGACTTCGAAAGGTACTAAATTCCATTCGGGAGTTTTGCCAGCTGGGCCCAACTTTAGTTAGAGAAATTGATATAAACGAGGTGAGGTAGTATGTGTCATAAAATATATAGATTAGTAATAGTTTATGTGTAATTAGGTATAAGTAGAAATGGTCTATGGTGATGCAATATAATTATTATCGAGTTTGCGTGTATGTATGTATAAGAGGCTAAGTCTATTGATGTGCTCGATATGAGTATTTAGATGAGAGTATTATATTGTATTAACCCATGTTGATTATATTAATGTGATTTGGTTAAGTGGAAAATATGGTCTTGGAATTAAGAAGTATATATAGATCTAAAGGTGTATACTAAATGTGTGATTCAGAATGATCAATCTTTAGTGCTGAACGTGTTAGGTGATGAGATATAGAATTATTAAATAGAATGATAATAAATATATACTAGAGGTGAAGTCTGGGCTCGGCTCGAAGCTGGTATTGAAAAGAGAGAGAGCAAATCAGAGGTATAGCAGTATATATAGCATGAGAGCAAGTGTACAGATATAAGAGAAGAAGAGATACTGTACTGCGTATCAATGATGAGAAAGGCAGAATTAGAGCTGTGTAGTCACGAATGTTGGTCTAAATATTTAAGACGGAAAAAGTCGAATTTAGTGGTGAGTGTACGTGACCCTATGATTATAGTAAGACAAGCGATGAAACTGTCGATTGACTGGGGATGATCCAACAACAACAAATTATGTGAAAGTATACAAACGAATAGGGTCTATTCGAGGTGATCAACCATAGTGTATTATAATTACTAGAACAGAAAGAAGACATGTCGAATAGTATGAGAAGAATGCGTGAGAGCAGGGGCTTGAGAGTCATTACAGTCATGCGGCACAATAAATACAGAAGCGTCAGCAACTCGTTGAATGGGCGTGGTCAGCCTTTTGTTTACCCCGGGAGGATTATGGTGTGTGATGAAGCCTGGACTCCGGCGAAACTTGAAGCTCCACAATCAGCGAGATATCACTGTGAAGCGTCTTTCGAAGTCTCATGAACCCTAGGGGTGGTTTTTTACTGCTACGAATTCGTCACTTTAAGGGTATGAAAGGGACGGTAGTGGGGGGGACTTTCTTTTCGACTTGCTTTATATTCTTTTACTGCTTTTCTTTTCTGATGTATGCTTCGCACCTCACCCCCAATCTGGGTAAGGAGGTGGGGATAGATATCATTGGAATAGTATAAGAGACAATGATGATATAGTTGCTAAACTTTAGGTGTCACTGAAGTAATCTCACACCAATGTAAAAAAAACAAGAAACTGAAAATATAATAGTATAACAAAAGCAGCTGGGTAGTCATTAGTTATTATGAGTTGATCCTCAATAAAAAGTAACTCATAGCAACTTATAGGGCTATCAAATAACTTTCTAATATTATATGAAGAACAAGTAAATGGTGTGTTTACGTGATCCCAATATCAAGAACAAGCAACAGCAGAAGCCATATTTAAAGACCCGAAAAGTACTAAATCCAATCAGAGTTATTTAAGCAGTGTCCCACTATAAAAATATATATATATATTAATAGTATATATATATATTAATACATATTATATATAATATAGTATATACAATATTATATTATATATATAGTATATATACATATATTATATATATATAATTGATAGATATTATATTAATATAGTTATATATATATTATATATATATATATTTAATATATATTATATATTAATAATAATTAATATATATATATTTATAATTATATATAATATATATAATATATATTATATATACTATATATTATATATTATATTTATATTTCATTTTAATGTTTCCCAATGAATCTGGCAACTGCATTAAGATCAAGACAAGAAACAAGTGTCACGTGATAAACAATGTTAAGAAAAGAAATACTGACTCAATATGTAAAGCAAGTAGTAAACTGTGAGGGGTTCAAATGACTCCATAAATATAAAAGAAATAAGTAAATGGGGGTTACGTTGTACTACCTAAATTATAAAGAACTCAAGTGCAACTTATGAGGTAGTCACTCCACATTATATTAAATAGTGAAACTAAAACAATGGAGTCCTCAAGTGTACTCACTATTTGAGTAAAAAAAGTAAGACTTGACATATAATAATAAACAAGCAGCTGATTCACTTCACCCCAATATAATGAACCGCAACTTGGGGCGTCACCTTATTACTCACCCTATAAATATGATAAGATAACAAGCAACTGAGCTAGTATATATAAGTATATAGTATATATATATACTATATATATATATATAATAATTATATAATATTATAATACTCTTATATATATATATATATATTATATATATATATATATATAATATATATTATATATAATATATATTATATATATAGTATTATACTATCGGTAACATAATATATACCCAAATTATAATAAAGGAACAGGCATATATAACTTAGGGTCATCAGAACCTCATCTAATATCTCTTATTACTTCTCTGTGGGTGT
>JABUQX010016842.1:0-32003 GCA_015478945.1 Trachelipus rathkii | reverse complement strand
AAAGAGTAGGAGATAAAAGCAAGGAGAACAGACAACCGGAAAGAAGCCCAGCTTAACGGGGGGGGGCCTTGTACATAATAATATATATATAATATATTAATTATATAAATATATATATAATAATAATATATATATTTATACATATTATAAATATATAGATATATAATATATATTTATATATATATATATAATATAATATAAATAATCATTAATAATTAATATATATAAATATAATTCAATATATATGACAAAATGGAATTAAAAAGTCGAACTTCTCATAATAAGAGATCTTTTCACTGGAATTATCTTTTATAGCCCTCTGCTTAATCACATTGTAATAGTATTCGGTCCCTGTAGTAATTACTTATTATATATATATTTATATTTAATATAATATATATATATATATAATAAATAATAATATATAATATATGATTAATTAATATAAATATATATAATAATATTATAATATATATTATTAAATATAATAATATATATATAATATTTAATAATTATAAATAAATATAATTCCATCATTCTCTTTTTTCCACAAATCGGGTAAGTGGATATCTCGGGAAAAAAAGTAAAGAATAGGAACAATCGAAAAGAAGGCCCTTGGCCGGGGGGGGGGCCTCTATACCCATTAGTGAACTCGCTCAGTATAAAATCACCCTAACCTTCATGGACGCGGACTGGGACTCATAGTATGGCATATGTGTCAGTGGTACGGTTCTCCTTAGCGCGTGACCAACCATACCCCAAAGACCCCCGCTATTCCTCTTATATCACCTTTTGCCTGTCTGCCCAAACTCACATTGTTCCTCCAACATTCCTTTTGGACTCAATCCACTTTATTCGGTCTCCCCAGCCGGGGTCGATTCCCAAACCCACATACATCGTAAAACCCAGATATCCATCTATTCTACAATGACCAAACCATCCTCAACATACTTTCATTTATTCTTCATTTACCCCTTTCTCACACTACACAACTCCTAATAAGTCATTCTCATTATAATCTCTCAATACACCCTAAGTTGTTCATGACTGGACACACGGGCGGTACTTTAGATATGATACTTCTTATTCCAACCATAGTCTCACATATATACTTACAGACAGGTACAACATACCTCAGTAACCTGAGTACTAAGACGTAGTCCTTTACATCCACACACGGATTTAATTGGCAACCACCACCTCCTGATCGGCAATTTCTAATTCACTCTCATCATTACCCCCTTTATCATCAACTACTCCATAAATATTTTAACCAGAGCATCACGTCAGTGCTTACCATCTAACATTCAACGAGGACTGTGGTCCTCATCACAACCAATTACTTACTCTATCTACGTTTACTCACATCTTACACACCTGCTTACAATTTCGCTACATCCTAAACTCTTTGTTCAATTCACACACAGGTAACCATCATCATATAAGGTATGCACCCTCTCATCACCTCCATTCTCCATCATTAACACATTCCTGCCCTTCATCTCTATCTTTCATACCCTCAAACAATTGGAATAACCAAGGTAGAAAACAATACAGGCTCACTCCGCATACTCGAATCAATTACGTGCACACCATGTATTTACCAATTAGTATCGGTCATACATACTTGTTTGATTCCCATTCGAACCTATCCAACACCGATATTTACAACCTGCATAGAATTCCCTAATTTATCTATCATGTTCAAATATAAACTTAATACAATGTATTCTTCCTCCCTCGCTCATTTTGTCAGTCATTCTTGTTAATGTGAAAGATTGATCCGCACCTCCTCACTATATAAAGCACTTGGGTCTCGCCCAATGTCTTCAATTCAATGACACCTACTCGACTTCCATCCAAGTATCTTCCATATCACATCATAAATAAATGCCCTTATCCTAGTCTTTTATATCTACCCTTATATAAGGGTCTATAACGCTGCTCCTCAATGCCCTCGAATATACCTTCATAACCGATAGAAAGATCAAACACGCATTAAAACAATTTCCTTTAAACAAAAACTCCTCTAGTAAACATTTTATCATCTCATCTTAGTTTGACTTTCGATTAGGGTCTGTGGATCGTTCAAAAATTTTCCGACTTCCGACTCCACCTCATCATAAATACCGACTGCCACTCCGACTCCGACTCCGACCTTCTGAAGTTGCCGACTCCGACTCCACCATTTGAAAATTACTGACTCCGACTGCTTCGGCTACGCCATTTTGAAAATATCCGACTCCGGCATCGGTTCCAATTACAGACTTCAACACCGACTCCACCCTTCTTCAAAATTACCGACCTCCAACTCCACTCGCTTCAAAACTACCGACTCCGCGACGTCCTGACTCCACAACCCTGCTTTCGATACACATATGACATTCACCTCCCCTCCCTTATAAACAATATCACCTCTAGAGCCACCACAAATTAAAAAACCGAATTGAAAAACCTCAGAAACAATATGTGCCAACAATTAAAGAACCCTCTACATTAAATATACATGCAATACTCCGCCGCTTCTTAAACTAAGCATCACTCGTTTGGGCACCCACAATAGCACAGTCCAATATCCAAAACCTAGAAGCCGTACAAATCGATGCTCTCAGAATAACATCAGGTTGCCTCCCTCCATCACTTACGAACCAAAACCAATCATCCCTGCAGAAGCTCATCTGGATATGATAGGCTGTCAATGTTACAGTAAAACTCTATCAACAGATTACCCTCTGCATCAGGCACAACAACAACCCCGTACACCAAAAAGAATAAAAATCAAACCAGCATTATACAGTCCCCCCCAACTCCCACCATCAAACATATCCGCACTGAATTAACCTAAAGAACGCTCACCGCTTATCCACATAACCCCGTGGTCAAGACGTTCACACGAAAATACAAAAATATCTACAACTACACTTGGACCCGTCATATCTGACTACATTCTCACAGACTGCTATATCTCTCATACAAATCCTAGGTCTCTATTCTAGGGATTTATGTACAGCAAACTGACAGTGGATGGGTCCTTCTCATATGATGCTTTAAGGGGGAGGGAGGCAGAATCATTCAGGATTCTCAACGATCTGGAGACTACCACGCGATGTCACATATACAAATTCCAGTCGCAAAATTTCTTGAACACAACTTGACCTATCGTTTACGTCATATCCTTATCTCTCATAAATACAGTCATTTCGTCCTACTTGGTAAAATTGACACACACCGCTAATTCCTAATTCAAAATTTTCCTCCGAACAGCTCCATCTGCCCTAATGCGTTTTTCTGGCCTTTTATCGGGCTGATGGGGGGGCTTTGCGTCGCTTCTACGCTAATATAAGTGGACACTGATGCTTTGACTATGATGAACCGCTTCGGCTTCTGCCACAAGGTGGGATCTGTAATCGTTGACGGATGATGAAATCGTTCATATCCATTTCGAACTAAATCTTTCCCTCATATCAGGTTCGATCGTGCTGTTCTCGGCATTCAGGCCTAAGAGACGTCGCTATCCGGGGTGGAAAAATTCTCGTCTCCTATCACTCTCGCAAATTTTCATTAAGCTAGAAATAGTTGCAGGGACACTCTTCGACGAGAAAAAGTGCTCTTTCAAAAGCAAACGAAATGCTTGCTAAGGATAGGTTCTAATATTGACAATCTTTCTGGCCTCTTCAAAAACATTCTACAACTATCGTAACATTCTTTGCTCTTTATTCGATCTGCATTGGCTCTGTTGCTGCAACATCTGCAACTGAAAAGCCAATCTCTTTGGCCCTCCTGTTTTCCATTAATTCTAAATGCTTCTGCTTCTGCTCCTCCTCCTCCTCTTCTCTCTCTATGGCGTCTAGTGTCTTTGCTCGAGATAAATTTGATTCGGTGCATTGTGCTCGCGTGAGATCTATGAATCGTTAGGAAGGCGGGTGGCCGAGGATGGCATTTCCTCCCCGAGTGTTGATGTGGATATGTGCTTACGTCTGACCGACCTCTTTCAACTCATACTCATGTTCTCAATTACTACACGTGTCATCAGTTTAGAATCAACGCATGTCCAACTTATTCAGAAAAAAGGAAGGCTCTGTAATCCTTCTAACTACCGCCCTATATCCCTCACCTGTATTCTTTAACTCTCACTTCTTAGAAAATCTGGAATCTCATTCTCTTCTTTTCCGACACCCAGTTACGGCGCTTTCGCGTTCAAGGTCAGCGTTGATATTAAGCTTCTATCAACCCATTTTAGTATGGTTTCCTGATCTCTTGAATACGATGGGAGACTGCGTGTGCGCTCGACATATCCAAAGCTATTTGACCGGGTTTGGCACTCGTCACTGCTCTCGAAGCTCTCTTCCTTTGATTTTCTCCTCCTCTTTGCCTACTTATGTCTAGCTTCTTTCAAGTCGCTCAATTTCGCTGTGGCTGATGGAGCGACCTTCCTCTTTTTCTTGCAATTCGTTTTCTTTCAAATCTTTCTATCCTGTCAATATCAACTCTAATACATTTTTCATTAATGATCTTCTCACTGCGACATCCTAACCTATCACGATCATAGTGCGATTGAACTTGACCACTTTAATCTTCAAATCGTTCAATCACAGCTCCTTCTTTTACTTCTAGAATTGCTCTCGTCTAATCATTTTCCGATCTATGTTTCTCTGCAGATCTGATAGAATTCGATTGGGTACGTCCCAACCTTTGAAAATTCAAGTTATTTTAAACGCGAACTTCTAAAAATCTCCCTCTATTAAAACAACTTCTAAACTCCTATATTTTCGACGGTCTCTCGTTCTCCGTTGACAATATAGAAAAACATCCTTGCCTTAACAAAAAAAAAAATGTTTGGAATTCACACATCACAACTGTTGCTAGGGCGGCTTCAAAGAACTGGGAGTTCTGTTTTAAACTGCGAGACTTTTTTTCTCTTCCCAGTTACTCCAGCTATATCAAGGGTCTCATCTGCACTTGTATAGAGTACTGTTCTCAATATATGGGGCTTTGGTCACACCGCTATGGATAGGGTCAGCAAAAGCCAAATGCTTATTAATATGCCTGCTACTTTTCCCAGTTTCACTGATCCCTCTATCGGCGGCGCGAATGTTGGTGCCTTATCCTTTTCTATAGGTACCACAGGGGCAGGTGTTAGAGGGAGCTTACCACTTTGCGTACCACAGCCTTTACGACCGCACTCGTACACAAGGGTTGTGTGTCATCGCACGATGATATTGTGTGGATCTTGGGGTAACTCCAGTCTAGGTTCGCCTGCGGATGCATTCTTTTCTGCATCTGGTTCTGTGAATCTCTCCATCTATAGTTTCCCTGCAAATTTAATCTCCCCTCATCTTGTAAAAAGCCTGGCCTGTGCGTCATCTGCGAATACTTACCTAGCGGATAATTGGTGTTCAACACCCCATCCTTATAGAGATGCTCTGTCGTGAGTGTGGTACGAATCGTTTAAGAAAAAAAAGAAAAAAAAAAAAAAAAAAAAAAAAAAAAAAAAAAAAAAGCAGTAAGCCAGGTCCGTCTCCGTAAGCGCAATTATTCAAGATTTAACAGTAGAATTCATTATATGCTAAAAATTTAAAAAAAGTTAAAACACTTAACTATTCCAACTTCTATAGAATAAGTTCAGACTGCTTCCAACTTTTTAATTAAATGGGCGGTTTCCTGTAAAAATTAAAATTATAAGATTAAGACTAATAATAATATAAAAAAAATATATGAATCATCAATAATAATAAATAATAAAATAAAATAACAATAATAGCATTAATGATAATGAAAGACTCATCCACCATCCCCCAAGATGGGAATAGGTTCGCGTAACGATTGTAGAAACTAAAAAGAGTAAATAGAATACCAAGTCGAAAAGAAAGCCCAAGTTTTTACCAACCCCTTTATACTTTTTGTGATAATTGTCTACAGTATGAAATCCACAGAACTCATCAACAGAACCGCAATCACTCTATATTGCACCTTTCTACAATGTTCTCTGCCAACTAACATTTCTCTCCCTGCTTCCTCTACGGACATCAAATCCACTTTTTAATTGTCCAGCTCGTCGATCCAGCAACTCGACTCACTATAATCATCGCTTAACCAACCTAATATCATCCGATACTTCTTCATGACTAATACCACTCAGGGTCATATAAAATCTCTGCTAGTGCTAGTCTAGACCTACAACAACTTTTCTAAATACTTCATCCCTCAATTTACAATTCTCTCACAACTACAGCATTGCGAGAAGTCCGCGGCGATGCGACAAGCTACCGGCCTTGGAGTGAGTTCAAGGACTAATTTGCAGAGGATTCTTCATGACGACCTGCACTATCGCCCTTATAAGATACAAAACGTTCAGGCCTTGCATGATGATGATGATTGCGCGGCGCGAGTGATGCTAAACCATATCGATGAAGACGAAAGCCTTGTGGATAACATTTGGATGAAGCACACTTCTACCTGAGCATTTGCAAACAAGCAAAATTTCCGCTATTGGTCGAGTGTGAACCCTAGAGCACTTCATAAAAAAACCCTTCATTCTCAAAAGGTTACAGTATGGAGGGCTATATCATCAATGAGAGTTATTGGCCTGATTTATTTGAGAGCGAAGCTGTAAATGCAGTAACTGTTAATGCTGAGCGTTATGTGGTTATGTTGTGTAATTTTGTCGCTCTAAAATTCTCCAATTTTCCAGTGAATGTGTACACGTTATTTCAGCAAGATGGAGCAACTAGCCACACAGCTAGACTCTCAATGAATGCAGTTTTACCGAAAGCGCAAAGATGAGGCGCTGGTTATCAGTTTGAACTACACAAGCCCGAAACTCACTGCACTGTTTTTGACGAGCGGACAAAGAATGTTTCCCGAACGTCTGTCTCTCGAGGCTGATGTAGGGTGCCATGACTGCACGGTCACCTGATTTGAGCATTTGAGATTTCTTTCTGTGGGATATCTGAAAGAAAGGTGTTTAAAAGTCGCCTCACAGCCTACCAGAGCTAAGGGAGTGAATTGTTGAAGAAGTCAAAGCAATACCAAACTATATGTGTAAACGTGCTGTTCCAAAACTTCAAGAAACGGCCTCCATCAGATGTGTATGCTAATACATGGGGGCCATTTCTGAGGGGACATCATTATCAGAACTTAAGGATTACAAATGTTTAAGAGCTCCAACTCGAAGAAGTGTTCCCCAACTGTAACTATAATCGCGGTCAAAGAATAACATGCCGATCGTCTATGTGACTCCCATTTACATTTTTATAACTCTTCAAAATTGCTCAATCGATTCTGCCGCTACCTGTATATATATTTTCGGCAGTTTTTTATTATGTATTTAATAATTTATATTTTCTTTGTTTGACGGTATGAAGCTAATAAATAATGTTCTTTTCCGAATATCACCTTCCCCCCCCCTTTTATTCAATTTTAACTTTAAGCAAAAATTTTCGACTTCTTTCAAATCATTCGCACAATTCTGCATAATTAACAACGCCCTGAAGGAAGATAACAGTAAGAGTCAATAAATATAAAAACTCAGAAGCATTTCAATCTAAAATGTTTATAAAAGTTGCCCATGCGAAAATCTGAAATTTCAACTCCTAATAATAAGCTTTATTTGAAGATTCCAGCTCTCCTAAAGGTTAATGCAAATACAGATGCAATTGCAAATTCCCTATAAGGAAAGGGTAAGCAGAATGTATTTATTTTAATGACTGCATTTAGCAAGATCTGGAAAAGATGAGCTAATGATATAACAAATGTTAAAATTATGTTGTTAATCTCTAAGATATTGGTACAGCAAGTCACGAATATATGTTACTGCGTAGTGTAAAGTGAAATACAAAGGCACTACAATATATATTATTCCTAGTTTTTAATATTATATTACAAAAATAAATCATAATCATATTTCTTGTATAAGATAAAGCAAAATAAAGTAGTGTGGTAAAAGCACGCTTAAATTTATCTATTTATTGAGTATAATATATATATATATATATATACTATAATAATATATATATACTAAAATATATATATAACTATATATATATATATATATATATATATATATATATATATAATATATATATATATATACTATTATATATATTAATAAAATGATATAAATATATATATATATACTATTTTTATGTATTCTTTGCATTCTCTTTTCACAATAAGATACCCTATAATTTAATTTCGCATACCGTTAATACATTAAATTTTTACATGAAATCCATAGACATTTCAATGAATATAGTTGCTGTAATATATATATATATATATATTATATATATATCATATATTAATCATATAAAAATATAACAATATTATATATATATGATATATTATATATATTATATAATATCTTTATATATATATATACTATAGTATAGTATATATATATATAGTATATATATATAGCTAATATATATATATAAGTTGGGACCGGATGTTCCCCCCGAAACTCACTACTACTCTTCATCGCGAATATGCTTGCTGAAGGGAACGAATCCCTTGTTCCACGAGGAGGATGTGGACTTTTGCACCATCGTCGCACCAACCTCACCGACCCAGACGACCGATGACTCACAATCGGAAATGTCGCAGAGCGGTGCAGATAGTCTTTGCTTATATTTCAAAGTTATTTTAAGATTGTCAAAGAATTGAGATTTTGTTTAATTGTTTTTAATAAATGTTTAAAAAATCTTTTAAAATATTTGCAATGAATAAATGATTAATTGTGAAGGAAAGATATTTATTAGGTTTAAAATATTACAGTTGGCACCCGCATTGAATGGATGTGTTGCAACAAGTTGATAGAAACTTCACTTACTGACGAAAGGCTAAATGTTTATATAAATATATATATTCAATATAAAATAATTATATTAGTATAATAGTAAGTATATATATATATATAGTATATATACTACTAAATATATATATATATATATATATTATATATATATTAATATATTATATATATTATATATGATAATATATAGATATGATATATATAATAATATATATATATAATAGATAGATATAAATATATATATATGTATTTATAAATATATATAATATATATATATATATATATATAGTATAGTCATATAATATATATATACATATTATATATCACCACTATAAATATATATTTTTTAACTAAAAATATAGAACAACTGAATATTTGACTCAAATAATATATATCATATCTCACTACTATATACTAATATTATAGCACACTGTCAGAAAAAGTTATTATGGTTAAAACACATTATACAATATATATATGAAATTAATATATATATAATATAAATATATCTTTTCAGTATCAAATATCATTTTTTGACTAGAATATATATATATTATATTTATAATAATTATATAGTAATATATATTATATATTATACTATATAATATATAAGAATACTAATACTATATATATATTAAAACCACCCTCAATCCACCACACACGAGCCGACATAACCTATATATATACTACAATACATAAGATAATAACTATAGATATATATAATAATATATACCTAATATACCTATATATATATATATATATATAATATGAACAATACCTCTAGACTATTCATTATAAACTAAATACCTATAATATATATATGTATATTGACTATAATTACTATAACTAATATATATATATAAGCAATATATAATATATATATATATATATAATATTAGTAATACTATATATATATATATATATATATATATATATAATCATTAATATATATATATATATATGTATATTATATATATATATATAGTATATATATATATATATAACAAATATATATATATATATATTAGGTACAAAATAACTAACAAACATAACGGATCGTACCACAAAGAACTCAAGACATCAAAAAACAAGGCGCAAAGAGACACATAGCCATGATAACTAAATATAATAAGTTATATATTTAATATATATATAAAATCAGTATATATATAAGTGGTTCTTAAATCCAATTATCATTACAGTTTGATATTAATTTATAATTCAAAATATCAAACGAGAAATAAGAAAGTAGTGAGAAATGAAAACTAGAGGACTTTCATGTGTGTGTGTTGAATTAGATCAGATGGTATTAAGAGTTTAAGGGGAAGTGTTGCTATGAAAGGAGTCTGTCTGAAGTGTCATTTAAAAATTCTCTTAAAGAATCTGACAGCGGCGTGTGTGCGCGCGCCGGGCTCCTCCGTTTCCTGCCAATCTCTGAGTTTAATATTTAGGTATGTGTTGGTCATGAGATACAGGAAGTGGATGGTAGAACTAAAAATAGCTGGTGAATGTTAAAAGACTAAGTCTTAGAGTGCGCTAGGGTTTGCATGAGGTATGTTGTTACCTGTGTTGATGTAGTAGTGAGACTATGTCTGGAATAAGAAGTATAGATCTAGAGTTCAATGTGTTCAGATGAACAATCTTAGGGCGTGTTAGGTGTGAGAAGAATTTGATAAAATGAGGATGAACTTATTAGAGAGTTGTGTCTGTGGTGTGAAGAAAGGATGTAAACGAGAGAATAAATGAAAGTATGTTTCGATGGTTTGGTCATGTGGAGAAGGATAATGATTAGTCATTGGTTAAGCGGATGTTGTAGTGGTTGAGTGTGTTGGGACCGACGGCTGGGAGACCGAAGAAGAGTGGATGAGTCAGTAAAGGAAGTTTGCAGGAGAAAATGTGAGTTTGGCAGGCGAGAAGAAAGGGCATGATAGAGAGTAATGGCGGTGTTGAAAGGGGTATTGTTTGGCCCCCTGCGCGCCCAGGGCAATAAACCCTACACTTGACGATTACCATAGTGAGGATCCGATCGCGTGTCCCCGTTGAAGCTCTAGGGTTGGATTTTCCTGATTGCGACGAGTTCTTACTAATTAATGGTACAGAGGGGGTCGGTAAGGCTGGGGCTTTCCTTTTCGACTTTTGTCAATTCTCCTATGGCTTTACATTTACGATGCATGTACGCACCTTACTCCCACTCTGGAAAAAAAAGATAGATAAAGCAGAAAAGAAGATAATAATAATAATAATAATAATAATAATAATAATAATAATATAATAAATAATAATAATAATAATAATAATTAATTAATAATAAAAAATAATTAATAATAATCATCATCATCATCTTGACTATATATATAGTATTTTTAAATTACTTCCAATATATATATATATAATATAATTATATATATATTATATATATATATATATATATAATAATATATATATATAATATATATATATATACTATATAAATAGAATATTATATATATATTATACTTATTATATCTTTCTTTCTTTATCTTCCTTGTATTTTCCCCAAGAATGGAGGAAGGCTGCCGCCGTAACGAGCATGCGAAAAGAACAGAGCAGTAGAAGAACATTGACAAAGTCGAAAAAGAAAGCCCCAGTCTTATCCACCCCCTCATACCAATATAATAAAACTCGTCGCCAGTCACAAAAATCCACTCCTAAAGCTTCATGGACAGCGACGGAACCTCACCATGGTGATCGTCAATGTGGGTATCATCCCTTGGCCCAGGTGGGCCTACAATAATATATAATATAATATACATATATAATTAATATATATATATATATGTATATATTAATATTATAATTATAATATATACTATATATAAACTCTTATGGTGAATGTAAAGGGAATGGATGATGTTAAGTATGATAGTAAAGTCGCGAGTGATAGGAAAGTGACTGGTGCAATTTAATCTTTCGTGAATACAAGGTTAGTAAATCTTGAGTGTGTTAGGGTTTCGCGTGAATGTATGTTACCGATGTTAATATATCGTAGTGAAACTATGGTGTGGAATAAGGGATATAGATCTAAGGTGCAGTCTGTTCAAATAGATAATTTTATGGGCGTGTTAGGTGTGAGAAGAATTGATAAAATGAATTAACATGTTATGGAGTTGTGTGGTGTGACGAAGCGTGTTGAAGAGAGATTAAGTGAGTGTGTTAAGGGGGTTTGACCATTTTAAAAAGATTTATGGCAATCTATTGGTTAAGCTGTGGTGAGTGTTTTGGGAACCGACTGGCTGGGGGACGTTGAAAAAGTGGATTGAGTGGGTAATAATAGTGTCTGAAGGAAAAGAATGCAAATTTGATTCGATTGAAAACGGTGCATAAAGGAGTGAATGGCGTGGTTTTGTGATGGGCATGGTTGTGTGCCTGCCGGACACAGATGAGATATCACAGTGGGGTCTGTAACAGTGGGCGAAGCTCTTAAAGATGGATTTTGACTGCGACGAGGCCGCACTTAAGGGTATTAGGGAAGGGGGCTTTTTTGGTCGTTTCGGATCAATCTTCTATTTGTTCTGCCTACTGGCCCTTTTCTATTTGCGCCGATGCTTGACAGCACCTTACCCCCAATCTTTGGGGCCAAAGAAGAAGTTAAGAAGAGAAAGAAAAAAGAAGTAGTATATATATAAAATATATATATATTATATATATATATATTATATTAAATATATATATATATATATATATATATATATATATATATATATAATATATATATATAATATATTATATTATATAGTATTATATATATATATTATATATTGTAGCTTCCTATCCCAGATGGGGTGAAGGCGTACCATACACCGAAACAGAGAAGTGTAGAGAAATATGACGCAAGTCGAAAAGAAAGCCCCCCACCTTATACCCTCAGTGAGAAATACGTCGGATCAGAAAAATCCATCATCAATCTAATCTATAGTCAAAGCAAACTGGAATCGGCCATTCATAAATGCCTTACACAGACGTCATCAATGCGATTTTTTTTTTTACTAAATTTAGCGATAAGTGCACCTTTATTAGGACCCTATTTTGAAAGCTCCTTCGGTGTTTTTTTTCGAATATTCTTTCGTATTTGTATAATAATATAATTAAATGTAGAAAATAATTTTGTTTGCCCAATCTTAAATTATTAATTTTTTTAATATTTTAATATATTTTATTTTTTTGAGGTTAAAAAAGTTTGAATTGGGTGAGATGTTTTTTTTTTTTTTTTTTTTCTTTACAGACATCACCACCGCCACGGGTCAAAGCCCTTTATTCAAGGAGGTGTTAAATCAACAAAACTAATCAACTAACGCAAACCGAAGGATGAGCACAGACGCGGGCTTGAAAGTGAGGAGATTAAATTGAGTAGGAACACAGAAAGATGGGAATGTAAAAACTTCCACAGAACAGAGGTGGCAGAAAAGAAGAAGGAAGCCCACAGCGAACTAGTCTGGAGTTGCTAATAGTTCAACACAAAACGTGCATGTGCCATACAGCACGCCCTTGTGCTCAGGCGTTTAAGGATCGGTGCCACGCGAGTGGGAAAGCTCCCTTCGACACTTGCGACATACGATCCTATAGAAAAGAGATAAAGCACCAACATCGCGCCGCAAAGAATAGAGGGTCAAGGTTAACTAGAAAGAAACGGACAGTTTATAGGTCTTTTTGCCTTTGACTCGACCATACCAAAGGCCGGGTGAAACCTGAGCCCCCCCAGATTTGAGAACAGTAACTCCATACAAGGGCGGATGAGGCCCTGTATAGCTGGAGTGTAACTGAGAAGAAGAAAAAAGGTCTCGCAGTCTTAAACAGAACTCCCAGATTCTTTGAGTGCCGCCTTACAAACCATTGTCTTGATGGGAGATTTTTCCAAAAGAATTGTGTCTTGTGATTTTATGGTTGAGGCCCAGAGGCAGTTTTAATTTATTAGTCAACAGCAGGTAAGATGAACGAAGAGAATGATATACACCCGCGGTGCGACAAGGAGATAGGAGAGTGGGGTTAGGAAGTGTGCGTCTATAGAGGCAGGATGTGAAGAATTGTATTTGTATAGAAGTTTGAGTGGTTAACAAAACTTAATGTTCATCAATAGGTTGAGACAGTTCCCGCGCGGACCGAGGCATATGGTGCTGGTGTGGATCCGAGGGATCGAGCGAGAGAGTAGAAGCCGGGAAAAGTTTAAACGACGATAGGCTAACTTACTATGATAGTGATAAAAGGTAGGGAGGCAGAATTGATATGAGGTTGGAGGAGGAGTGAAGCCGGTGGAGTTCATTCGCAGGTATGGAGTGAAAGACGTTATGTTAGTCCATGTGGAGACATAGTGTGGGGTGGAAGGTTCAATATAACAATTAGAAGAAGTGAGAATAAGAAGTTGAGAGGTAAAACTCGATATAACTAACTGACCGGTGATACGTGGTTGAAGGTTGATCATCCCGAGCGTTAGTGAATACAGAATATATATCGGATAGGGAGAAGTGAATGGTGCGTTCACGCCTGTTAGATCAACATCTATGTGTCCGAATTACTTTGAAGGCGTGAGTTTGATACGAAAACTGAATAGATCATAAGTTAATGCAGATGAGATGAGTTGATCGTTTAATATCCTCTAATAAGAATTACCCATAAGAAAGTGATGGCGTCATGGAGGCAGGAGAAATTGCAGTGACGCGTGCCATCTCCGGTCAAATGCTTTGTGCTTTTTGTCGAAATGGTCAAGCGGCACCACGCAAGTTTCTCTTCCTTCGTAGTTACTTCTATTATAATGGGTGGTCGGAATACATATTAATCAGTTAAGAAGGAAATAGTGATATCAATCTATCAACAGTAGGACCGTATGCTTCAGTAGAGCAGAGCCGGAGATAGCGGATGTATATGGTTTCCTGTGACTGGGCGATCCGAGAAGGAAGAGATATGACTGAGGATGCTCCAGGAGTTCGTAGCGTGTGACATGTGAGAGTTGCGGATAGGCATAGAGAGTTCTTAATTAGTATTCTGTAGATAGAATATACTCGTTTGAGTGTAAATAGAGAGATAGAGAGATGTGCTGAGCAAGGAACCTTATTACTAGTTCTAGAGAAGACAGATGAGCGCTTTCCTTTATTTTCGTGTAGAAATTGTTAGGTGGTGTGATATATGTTGTGCTTGCTATAACATAAGTCGCGACCACAGACTAGTAGTGGAAAAAGTGTTTTAATGCTCATTGAAGATCATGAGTAACAATAGTAGTTGAACGAGAGGGGGGACTGGCGCCAGCCATGCGAGCAAGCTATCAACGCCCTGTAATACTACGCGTGCAGAGATTGCCGATACCGTGGGGCTCCCCGGCTCCTTGCGCTAACGTCATAGATGTCTCAGGAGCCGATTGTGGCACGCTCTGCATCCACTTATATATTATAGATCATCAGGCAGAAGACTAGGTAGGACACCTGAGAGTAGGGAAGGTTGAGGAGGAGTAATGCCATGATTCGTCAGTGTGAGTTAGAGTAGAAATAGAGTGATGGCCGACAGAGATTGGCCTTTTCAGTTGCGAAGTTAGCAACAGAGCCATCAGATCGAAATAAGAGGAAGAGCAGGTTAGATTTAGAGAGAGGACTTGTGAAAGATGGTCGTCTTTGCAAGAGGTAGAAAGAGTTTACTCCAGTAGGAGAACCAATGGAGGTTTAGCGTCACTTTCGTTTATGAAAGCCCGCTTGCTCGTCGCTAAAGAATATTCCCTGTGCAGACTGATTCTAAAGCTGATATGAAAATTATCGGAGAAGTGATAGGGAGAGATCGAGAATTTCCACCGCGTATAAGCGCGGTGCTTGCGCGTGAGGTGGATGCCCAGAAAGTCAGGCAACGATTTCGGACCGAGGGATTTGATGAGGAGAGATAAGATTTAGTCGAAGAAGGATGAACCGGCTCATCCCTGGTCAACGATTACGTAAACGCTCCCACGCTTGGTAGATGGCAAAGGCCTGAAGCGGTCATCAGAGTCCCAAAGCAGTCATTCCAATGAGCGTCATCCTACCATTTGTCGAAAATATAATGAGTCGCATCAGTTCAAAACTTTTTTTTTTTTATCACAATATATCTCAAAACTTTGATTTTATGTTATCATTATCATAATTTTTTTTTGAATTTTTTAAAGTGTTCAAAAAGATGCGGCAATTTGTTTGGTGACAATTTTCTCATGCCTAGACCTGATTCTCATAAAAACGGACCCCTTAGGCCTATTGAGCAGTTGGAATTTATATATGTTTTATTGTAAGAATAATATATCATTTAAAATAAAAATAACCTGTTGTTATCAATCATAAAATTTTATTAAATTCCCCGCCAAGCCACGATTTTAAAGTCAGTTTTAAAAAGTAATAGTTTGTTTCAGTTTTTAGGTCCCAAATTAATTTAATTATATTAAATCAAATTAAATTAAATGTTAATTAATTAAATTAATTAATTATTTTGGCTTTCAATCTAACATAAGGAATGTGCTATAAAATGCCTATATTTTTTTTTTTTTTTTTTTAAAGCAGCTGAGGGTAAATTGGCTTTGAAAATGAAAAATTTGGAGACTTAATAACTTTTTCAGGCTCCATTTACCCCGTGTTTTGTTTTTTTTTATACGAAATTGAGTTTCTTGGCACAGATCATTTCAAACATTTTCATTTAAGTTCATGAAAATCGCCTTGGCGTTCGATATAATTGCATTTCATCCAAAGCAAATGTTACAAATATGGAATTGGAGGCCTATTATTCATACGATTCTTTTTTAAAAGCAAAAATTTTCTCAATTGAAAATTCATAATCCATTCCGTCGGCACGGAATATGTAACGCCATTAATTATATATAAAAATTAACCCATTTCTATAAACACAGAATATTTATATGATATGATGATATATAATATATATATATAACTATATAGTATATATATATTGTATTATATATAATATAGTAGTTAATATAGACCTATATATAATGTATATATATATATATATATATTTATATAGTTATTATATATTTGATCAACCCCACTATATATATTATGTTCACAATAATTATATATTTTCTTTCGCACATGAATGTTCGTTCGTTCGCTGGTTGCTCGGACGAGTACGCATACTACAGCACAATCAAGTTAAGGTGGTTTTTCTGGACTTGACGCGGTCGGTCGTTGACGTTGATATATCTTTTATACTGTTGAGATTCCGCCTTGAAGCCTCACGAGATTGGACGACATCACTTGGCGTAATCTCAGTCAATGTGCGGGTTTCATTCCCTGGGCGCCACAAGCCTCACGATACCACTAGGCCCTTTCATAAACACCCCCGCCAATTCCACATCTTGTCTATGCACCTTTCCCTGCTTTACCTCTGTCAAACTCACGATTCCGCCATCCTGTCAGGCATTCCGTTTATTGAACTCCAAGTCCACTCTTTTCTGTCCCGGACAGCTTCCCAAGGTCGGGTGCATCTCAAGCAACACTCACCAGCTATATATAATTCGCTTAAAGCCGAATCCGCTGACTTATCATCCATCCTTCCATATTGACCAAACGGATCTCAATGTAGCTCTGTGGTTTATGCTCTAGTTTATGCCTTTCTGTGGACGACCGACACAATACCCGCCTAAGGTTGAGTTCATGTCCTCATTTTTGGTTCAATTCTGTCTTACCGCCCAAGACACGTTTGTACCTGGATTGAATCTCATACTTTCGTTATTCCAGACCTTAGTTTCATGTTACTTGACGATTAACACACCGGGTACACAACATAACCCCTATATTAAAACCCTAGCGCGTCTCAAGACTGTAGTCCCTCGAAATCACGAGAATTGATGCACCAGCCCAATATTCCGAACACTTGACACAGACTCTCCTACTAACATTCATGAGCAGCATGTTTCCGCTTTATCGACCGACACATATATCCTTAACATATTTATAACTCGGATAACGTGTTGCAGTATCACGCATTAACATGACTTCGCACTGCAGATCCCCCTCAGCCCACTGACCATAATCTTGACTCTTATCTCGCCATCTTACTTTAAAAACCACTTCTTTTACACACTCTTTGCGAAACCCTCTCTCTACGCAATGCGCCTCAAAGCTCAATTTTTTAGATTCAGCCACACAAGACAAAATCTATTTAAATAAGCAGGGCACCCCTCCACTCTTCCATTCTCCATCATTCTAACACCTTCCCATACCACCTCCACCGTCTAAATTCTTTCACAACTCATATGATAGCAGAATTATTATAAACCCAAGGAGATATAACCATCTCGTCCTTGCCTTCACTCCACATAATATTAAACCAATCACTTTCGACTTCCATTTATCTTACAAACGCTTCACTACTGCATACATACTTATGAGGCGTCATCCGCTGGAGTAAAAGCGCCACCACCGAACGACCCTGACGAAGGAGTTGTCGCCTAATTTAATTCCTATCATACACCTGCTACAAATCCATAAAACCTAAATAAAATTTATTCTTCTTCTCTCTTTTCCCAATCATTTTGTTTTAATGTAAAGATTTGATTCACACTTCCTACCACTTCTAAACGCACCTTGTTCTGCACCAATGTCCTTCAGTCACTCGAACGCACTCTTTCGACAAAATACCAGCATATATCTCCCTACAACACTCAATAAACTAATTCCCCTATAATCCTTACAGTTACCCTTATATAAGGTTACTGATTACTTGCTCTCCTCAATCCCTCAGAATTGTACTTACTCTCCATAACACTTTGTTACACAACTTCCAAATCAATTCAATCACCATCTCCTCGTTCTTGATGTAACCTTGATCTATACCTGCAGATCTAGCATTCTTCTCCAACTTTTCACTCTATCCATTACCACCTCCTTACTAATGACCTCATCCCCAAATACCTATCCTTCTTGCACCATCAAAACTCACACACATTCACTATCACCTCGTCATATCTACCCAATGTTAATATATATATATATATATATATATATATGATAATATATATATATATTATATATAATATATATATATTATTATATATATAATATATATACATATTTAGAATATTGTTTGTTATTTGTTAGTATATACATGTATTTATATGTTATCTTTACCGGTATCTCACTAAGTCCTCTACCAATAATGAACATGATCTTCAGGACAATCAGTCCACCCATTGCAGGCCACAATCTAACCTTGATTAGTTACCCACACAACTGCAAAATAATAAAATAATAATAATATATTTGGTTTGCTCTAGACATGAAAGAAATTATTTTTTCTTTTTAAATAAAATTTATTTTTCATAAAAATAAATTATTCGAATTTGTTGAAAGTTTTTACACAAGATCGTAAAAAAAGTGTAAAGCACATGGGCTATAAAACAAAGATTCGTCCCAGTCCATCCTCCATAGGTGCTAGGTGTGAGCCGCACACCCAAATAAAAAGCTAATTATTTTTTTTTAATTTAGACATTACAAATATAATGCAATCTAGCTACAATTCGAAGTATCCAGCAACGTTAGGGATGAAATTTGTTCAACATTACTACAACCGCATTTTAAGGCAAGACTGCTATCAAAATAAATAAAAATAAAACTATATTTATTTGCTCTATAATACTTTAATCGTTCATGTGTCTATTCAACCTATTTTTTAAAGTCGCAAGTGAAGTATTAGTTATCACATCCTGAGGCAAATCATTCCAAAAATTTACTGCTTCGTTACAGTAGCAGTAGCAGAAGTATTAATTCAAATGCAAATTAAACATTTTCTTTTTTGTTTTTATTTATTCCGAGTTCTAATTCTATCATGGTCTAATAAAAAAGAGATTACCCTCAACCTCAGGGTTGAGAAAAAAAAAAAAAAAAATATATATATATATATATATATATAGTTATATAATATATATTATCTATTTAATTATCACTATAGATATAATATATATATAATATATATATATATTTATATATAATATATATATATATATATATATATATATATATATATATATATATATATATATTATAATATTATATTATTATATAGGCTATGGTCGTGAGTGAGACCAGTCCTCAGTGTGAAGTTGTTAGGATGGTAGTCAGCTGGAACAAGTGTCTTGGGAATTTAAATATTTAGGTATATGACTGGATGAGAAGGAAGGACGATGGCAGATGATAGGTAACATTGTCGAATGCAGAAGGTGGGGCTGGCTGCAATAAATCGTTGTGAATGTAAAGACTAAGTCTTGAGTGTGCTAGGTCTTGCATGAGGATGTGTTGTTACCTGTGTTATGTATAGTAGCGGAGACTATGGTCTGGAAATAGAATATAGATCTAAAGTTCATTGTTCAGATGGACAATCTTTAGGGGTGTGCTAGGTTGAGAAGAAGTGCAAAAATAGAATGAACTTCATTAGAGAGTTTGTGTGTGTGAAGAAAGGTAAACTGAGAGAATTAAAATGAAAGTGATATTGAAGATGGTTTGCCATATGAAAGATGGAATATAAGTAGGTCGGTTGGGTAAGAGAGTATAGTGGCGAGTGTGTTGGAACGACCGTGGGAGACCGAAGAAAAAGGTGGATTGAGTCAGTAAACGAATGTTTGAAGGAGAGAAAGTGAGTTTGGTAGAGGCGAGAAGAAAGTGCATAACAGGAGTGAATGCGGGGTTCTGTGAGGGGCTATGGTTGTGCCCACCAGGCCAAGGATGAACCCTTAAATGACGATCTACCATTAGTGAGGCGTCCATCCGCATGCCCATGAAGCTTTAGGGTGTGGATTTCTGACTGCGACGAAGTTCTCACTAATTAGGATATAGTAGGGGCGATAAGTGGGCTTCTTTTCGACTTGTTTCTATTCTTCTACTACTTCTTTTCCGATGCATGTCAGCGCACCTTACCCCAATCTTGGGGAAAAAAAGGAAGATTAATATGTATATATACATAATATATTATAGTATATATATATAATAATATATATATATATATATATAATAGTATATATATATATATATATATATATATATATATATATGTATATATATATATATATATATATATACTATACTATATAATATATATATATATAATTTATATATTATATAGTATATATATAATATATATATATTATATATATTAGAAAATATATATATAGTATATATATATGAGTATATATTATATATTATGTGTGTGGTGTGTGCGCGCGCCGCTGTTTGTATGTTGTGTGGCGTGTACTTACGAGACTAGGGTGAACATTGAAAATATATAGAATATTTTCCTCAGTCATCATCTTCAGCAGAACTTTCACATGAGATACTTTTTATCTGTAACATGAGAAGAAAAAATTGAGTGATTATAAAAACACATAAATACATTAAGATGCCAAGCTGTGGAATTTAGAATAATGAATTAAAATTTTAGATCATGTTATTTTTTAAATTTTGAACTTAAAAATTAGAACATGAAGCTTAGAATATGTCAATTCAATTACGATTGTATGGAATAATAATAATAATAATAATTCAAATAATAAAATAATAATAATGAATAAAAATTTTCACTTAAGCTGTGTAAATCTTAGGTTCCAACTAAACACTTCGATAACATAATGGACCTTAAAATTTTATTCCCATGTCCATAGGCAAGAGATGGCACGGTATATATTATATACTATATATGTATATAATTAAATATATATATACTATATATTATATATATAATAATATTATATATATATATATTATTATATATATTATATATATTATATATAATATATATATATATATATATATATATACTTATATATATATATATATATATATAAAAACCCCCAAGGCCTAAAACTAATAACATCTGCTATGAAAATAGGATAAATATAAAAAAGTTAATATTTTAAGTTAACTTATTATATCACGGTAATGAGAAATATGAACGGGGTTCAGAGAGAAAATACATACCACTTTCAAATCAAACATGATATCAAGCACTAATAAGGTAGAAGCGACAGACGCCGGCACGCAGGGTTCGAGTTCGGATCCCTCACCGATCCTTAGTAGAAACTTACCTAGAGTAGTTCCCCTCCTAGAATAAATAGGGCAATGCATGAGGTGTGAACTTAAAAAATAAAAAATAAATAAATGTTCTATCTAAAGAAGAGCAAGTAGTGGCGCTAGCACGGTATTTCTCGTGAATGACAGAGCAAGGGTCTGGTACGACGAAAGACAGCTTATAATTAACCGCCATATACCACAAAGAGGAACTTCAATAAAGTGAATTGCAAGCAGATGTAAATAACAGAAAACGAACCAATAAGTGCATGATGCATCGAAACCAAACAATAAAATATTACTATATGTTGTATATATAGTCTGAAAACCTGGCTTTATACATTGCGATAATCTCAGAGAGTGTAACTAAGAATTACAAGAGCAAAAAGCAAGTACTTCAATTACAATTTCAAACTAAAGCTGAACTAAGGATATTAAGCCCAGAATATTACTGCTTAACACAATTATTAAATATAACAGCAGTTTAATTGTCTAGGTAGCTAGATTAAAATAGAACGTCCAAAGAAACGAGAGATAATAATAAAAAATTATAGAGGAAAACGAAATCAAATAAACTTCAATTTTAAAAATAAAAATCAATGCGTTAACATACATGTGAAACTCTAAACGTTTACTATTATTTTAAACAAACTATAAAGAATATTCTCCCATTCTCATCTTTAATATATTTAAGAGATCATGATCATAGTAGATCATTTTCTAACTGCTAGTTTATTTTGAATGTGTTCCATAACTCAGTACCCGTTGATATATATATACATATATATATATATAATTATATATATATAATATATAATATATATATATATGATATATATATATAATAATAAATATATAATATATATATATTATATAATATTATATATATATTATATATTATACTATATATACTTGAAAACGAACTCAATTTCCCACTTTAGCCAAAATTCAATAGTTTTATCGTTTAACATGAATGAAAGCTACTTAAAACTTGACTCTTCATTTCCATTGAACAAATCCACACTTTGGGTACAAGTGTGGATCATGTATCACGAAGGCACCTCCATTTATTCATAAGTAGCGCAACAGTACCCAAACTGGATCATTAGTCATTCAGTCTCAATTCATAAAGCGTTTCTGTGCAGTTAACATTTCATTAATACAGAAGCTAAAAAAATAAAAATAAAAGAATCTTATCCATGTCGAATAAACATTCCGCTGATGTAAGAACAAAAACCAAAAGAAATATATTTTTATATAAGCAAAATTATTAATATGCAAAAAGGTTTTATCATTAGGATATAATTTAACATTTTAAACTTAAAAATTCGCAATTATATAAATTAGTACTTGGCAACTCTATTGAGGGAAGAATTCTATTTTATTTGGCATTTATCATATATATATATATATATAATATATATATATATATATATATATATATTATAAATATATATATTATATATTTTTATATATATTACTGTATATATATATATATATATATATAATATATATATATCAAAATTAAATTTACTCAAATGTTGTTTGGAAGCTATTTTCTGCCATTTTACAAATTTTTGTTTAACTTTGATATGTGATTTATACGTTTTTAAGTCATATGATGAATAATGCTTAAGCTCCGCAGAGTGTAAAAAATTCTTAATTCATTCAATTCATTATACCCTAATATAAAGCCTTTCAAGTATCAACATAATGTGTATTGTTTACTAAAATTTTCTCTCCCATTTTAAAAATTTTCTTTTTTATTTCAAAAAAATAAAAATCAGCTTAGCTGGATTTATAATTGCAATGGTAATTACATCATGCATAGTTTATATGTTGTGAATATATTTCATATGTTGTATTTGTATTTTTTTTTTTTTATAAAAGTACATGGGTGCATTGATAAAAATGAAACAATAGTTGAAAATGTTTGGCATCCCTGTTTTAAACCAGAGATGTAGAATCAGTATTTGGCACATTTTAGTCAGGAGTCCCTCACAGTTTCAAGGCCCCGACTCACGACTCTATTTCCGTCTAATCAAACCTGATCCTTATAACCGTCCATATCGCCTGCATATTAATTGAAACATTTTCTTTAAGATTTTGTAATGGTTCGTTTATTTTCAATTCTAAACATTATTTAACTTCTCATTCTTCACATTTCAGAATAAGGATTTGGTTAAATGTGAATGATAAGAATGGCTATACATGGACAACTTGCAGCTAACTTTCTCTTCTTTAGTTTTTTTATTCTATCTGTGCATTTAGATCTCGCGCATTTTTAACCCATTCGGTGCCGATGTTTCAAGTGTTATCATTTTATCATATTGTTACAGATATCTTAAAGTTGTATATTTTTGTTCTCATTTTTGTTTTCGCTGAAAACTTATCATTTTATTTGGAAATTATTTTAAGAGATTTGATGATTTGCCTAGTCTTTTAAAAAGTTATCGCCAATAGATTTTGCTCCTCAATCTAGCTTATAAAGATTTTCAAGGTTTTGATAAGTATTTCATGAAGTTTACGTGAAGAGGAATAACAGAATACTCTACTCTATTTTCCCCATTACAGGCCCAAAAAACTCCTTTGAACAGCTATCGCTCTATAAAAAAAAAAAAAAAAAAATCTGGAAGCTGCCAAATCTCCACTAGCTGCCCAGGGTGAGGCAACCCTTAACTAAATTGCTTCATCTCCGAGCGAATGAGGTAATCCCTCGGAATTTCCCTCCCACACTAACACAAACTGACATTTATTCAAAGATCTAAAACAGTTCAAAAGATAGCATTTCTTGCTTCTAATATGAGGGAAAAAATCATTCTTAAATAACTCGCGTTAACTCATGAGAAACTTTGAAGGATCAGTCAGAAAAGGCAAAGTGAACCTATAATTAATGAGTGACTAATTTGACAGAAATCCTGTTTCTTTTCACCTACTAGCTTCGAGGGGAAGATATCAATATCTTAAAACCCATCTACAGACCAAAACTCTTAATACAATCTCTCATATATAATCATATAAGTATAGAATTAAATTAAATCTTGAAATAAACGGAAAAAGAGATGAAAGTATGATTAAAATTATCAGCTCAGGAGTTGTCTAAATATGTATGTTGTATAAAGTGTTACAATAGAGATTATGAAAAAATGTACCTAGAATTTTCTAAACTATTACTACTAATAAAATTTTACCTTAATTGTTTCCAGTTTTCCAGCATTCTCAACACTGCCAGACTCTAAAATATATAAATTTCTATAATAATAATAATAATAATAATAAATTAATAATAATAATAATAATAATAATGGCAATTATAAACCTTGCACATATTACGAGCAATAACTCAAACAAAACTCTATCATATATAATATCGATGATAAAATAAATACTATAATGATAATAATAAAGGAAAATAATAGCAAATAATAATAATAATAATAATTGACGTAATAATTATTTACATAATTCTTTAAAATTAATTATATATGAAACGTATAAATAAAAAAAAAGCCTTTTGACATACACCAGCTAAACTAACTAACTAACTAACTAACTGTAACATAACAAATAAACTACTAACTAACTAACTAACTAACTAACTAACTAACTAACTAACTAACTAAACTAACTAAACTAACTAACTAACTAAACTAACTAACTAGGATTTGCAAAAAGCCTTTGATCCAGTGCCTAGAGATAGGTTGTGGAGATGTCTAGAGGAAGAATATGGAGTTTCGGGGAGAATGATCAATGCAATAAAGATACGTATATATATTATATATATATATATAATATATATAAATATATAATATATAATATATATATATATATATATAGACTATATATATATAGTATACCGTATATATATAATTATATATATATATACATATATATATATATATATATATATATATAATATATATATATTTATATATATATATATATAGATATACGGTATTACTATTATATATATACGTATAGATATTATATATACTATACTATATATTATAATATTATATATATAGTATATAATATATTATATATACTATTATATATATATAAATATATACTAAGTATATTATATATATATATAATAATATAAAACTTACTTTTTGAAACATCTCAATTTCTTGTTTTTCTTTCCCCACTTCTACTCCCATCTGTTGAATATATATATATATATATATATATATATACTATATGATATATACATATATTATATAATATATATATATATATATATAGTATATATATATATATATATATATAATTACAGGGCCCTTTATGGGGGGCAGGGTAGGGGCCAGCCCCCCCCTAGGTTTTGAATCTCATGAGAAATTTCCACAATTAATTTTTAAAGATCATCCCTATATAGATATATATAATAATATATATATATAGTATATAATAGTAATTATAATATATATATATATAATATTATATTGAATATTATCCTTATATATCATATAATATAATACTATATATATTATATATACTACAATATATTAATAGATATAGATATATATAGAATGTATTATATCCATCTTGTGGGTAAGTTGGGTGGCTGGCCCACTACCACGCTATCTCTTGCAGGAATTCTGATGCAGCCTCGGAGATTCGGTGTGAATCGCCGTAAAACGACCTTCTAACTGTTCGGCGAATTTGTATGAATCGTCATGGGTACATAGGAACTGTCAGGGAGGAATATAACGATGCTGAGAGAAGAAGAGAGAGGTGCATGGATTATTATAGAAAGGCAAATTTTGATTTGCTCACTGTTGTGAGCAAAACAAAGATGAAAGGAAAAGGTGAAATTAAATGGTGTGATGTGAAATGTGTGTCTGCTGGTGTGGAAGAGAATGAAAGAGGAAGAATAGGAGTTGCCACTTTTATGATGATGTGACCTGTGCATGAAGCTATGGCTAGACTTTGATTGTGAGTCCTAGAATTCTAAATGGTTAAAATTAAGTTTGAAAGGTCAGGGTGTGTGGTGTACGTATTGTCCTCTCAGGGAAACGTTAAGAGAAGTACGATTTTTTGGGATATCTGAATGATGTTCTGGAGACTGGGGGAGTAGGATTCAGATTGATTAGTGTTGGGACCTGAATGGTTGGATAGTGATCAAAAAAGGGATGGTTATAGGTGGTTTTGGGGTGGCGGAGAAAATGAGAATGGTAGGAAGTGATTGATTTCTGTGAAGAGAGAGGTATGTGTTTAAGTAATACTTTTTTAAAACAACAAGAGTATCCATAACAGGGTTCACACTGAAATTTTGAATTTGATTTCGCTGACTTTCCCTGACCAAATCTACAAATTTTCCCTGACCAGCAACTTCAAAGAAATATGTTAGATAAATATCTACTTAATATTATTGCAGCACAAACCTATCGTACTCAGTATCTCTACTACCAATCAATAATACCAATACTTCGAAAGACTCAACTTAAACAATCCCATGATTCATTCAGCATGGATGAATTTAAAAATTATTTTTTTTTTATAATCAGCCTATAACCTTACCCTAGCCGTCCAAAGCATTGCGTTTTTATTTTTTCAAAAGAAAAACAGTTTATTTAGGACCATATCCATGAAAATATTTTGGCAGAGTTTATTTCATAGCCTAGGTGAAATAGCGTCACGTAATCACAAAATCAAATGGGGAAGATTTAGATTAACTTTTCTTCTCTCTCAAGCATTTGAATATTTGATTTTATAGCGGCGGCTTCTGTTAAAGCCTTCAGTTTGAACATCTTCTCTGCTCTTCCAAGTGTTTATTGACTCTTGTATGGATAATCTTCTTTTTTCAAACCTTTTTATTCTCTTCTTTCTTCTTTCTGTTTGACTCTTTGAGATGTTCTTTCATATCTCCTATGGGCAGGCTCTTACAACTTGTTCAAATTTTTTTTTGACGTGATAGAAGTTTATGAATAGCTTTCATGAGATGGTTGATAGATTTTGTGCACTGGTTCTTTGAGAAACAGACTAGTGTTCTTTTCAATTCTCCACTAAGATTTGCTTTAATTTATTAGAAAACCCATTCCTTCACTGGTCGCATTTCCATGCGAAAATATCAGTCATAATTTAATAATTTTGCCCAGCAAATCGCATAACATTGATTTCAGTGCTATAGAGAAAAAAAAACTCATTCAAATCCCTTAGAAGGACAATCACCATCAAAAAATATTTTGAATTTCAATTCAAAGGTAGAATGAGCTTCACTGGTAAATTAGAGTATAGTGCTTTTTCTTTCTCAGAAACAGAATCTTGATTCAGTTATTGTGTACAATGCCTCTAGCAATAAATCAAACTTTGTTTCCCTTGTTCTCGGGCTGATGAAAAACATATACTAGACCAAATTGGATGACGAAGCCATTGACAGCTTGTACTTCAAGAGATATCTTTCTAATATCTGTTTCCTGTCATTTTGATTTGCACAGTCTGGCATTCAAGTTCTGTCATGAGAATCTAATGCAAAAAAAGCTTAGTTGTTGGTTGTTGCAGGCATTTTACTGGACTTAAGAAATCCTTCTCCATAATAATTAGATGAGACATTGTAAAATCCTGTGGATATAGAAATGAACTCAAAGTCAGTGTTGAGCCATCGCAACCTACTTGGGTCGTTAGAAGTTAAGTTTTTTTTTTTGCTTGAAGTCCATTTATAACATAAATAATAAATTACCTTTCAAACTGCATTAAATAATCCAAACAAGATCACATTCGTCCCCAAACCTCAAAAAACGACAAACCACCGCTCAAAAAAGTTAAATTCCCTAAAAAAGGAAAAAGATGATAAAAAGGAAAAAGTCATAAGTCTTACAGTCTAAAACACATCCATATACCAATCACGTACAATCGAAAGGATGAACTGGAACAACTCTACGACAGGAATAGAAGAATAGTAGTAATAGTGAACTAAAAATAGACCAAGAAACAGGATAGAAGTAGATTTAGGAATTGTCATTCCTCGCCCATCGTTTTTCATTTCCACTTACTCAGGAATCTACATCATCTTTGCATTTCCACAATTAACAGTATGATAAAAAAATTATATCAACAATAACAAATAAATAAATAATGATATCATTCTTCATATGTTTGAGAAATTTTTTAAAATTCTCCCTGAGTTTTGATGGACTTATTTGGAATTTCCCTGACTTTCAGCATATTTTAAGACGTTTCCCTGACTTTCCTGACCAATTTTTTCCCTGACTTTCCCTGACTTTCAGAAAGTGTGAACCCTGCATAATGTATACTAGAGTTGGTGTAGGTAGAATGGTATCAAGTGAGACAATATGAGTCCGATTTCTGGTTGGAGAAGGAGATGTGTGAAGAGTGTGTTGGATTGTTAAATCAGTTAGGTGTTTAGAAATGGGGGAGTTATCGGATCATTATGTTTTTCTATGTAAATTAAGTTAGGTGGCTGATGGAGAAGGAGGTGATACGAAAGGAAGTAGGGAAAAAATTAAGTGAGAAGTTAAGTGACAAGAAGAATAAGCGATAAGTAGTAAGAGCCGCTCGCTAGTAAAATCGGTTGAATGTGCAACAAGGTGATACTGAACAAATCTGGGGCAAATGAAGGGAAGCAATTGTTTAGTAGTGCAAAGGAAGTATGTGGATGTGCTAAAGTTAGAAGTAAGAATGTTAACAGTGAATGGTGGAATGAAGAGGTGATGAAAGCGGTTAAATGGTAAAAAGAAGACGTGGTTGAACTGTACTAAAAGCAAATGGATGAAGTTCTCACAAAAGGAGCACAGATGCTGATGGAATTATATACAGGAAGGAAAAACAGAAATACTAACAAGATGTAATACGTAGGGAAAACAAGAGGTAAAATGTAACCATTTGGAGAGGAGATTGAATGAGGACCATACAGGAAATAGGAAGCTCTTCTGTGAAGGAAGCGCCGAAAGGCTTAACGAATGAGAATTAGAATCTGCCTTTTAAATAATGAATAGAGGTGCTTTGTAAATTGCATGAAATGTGACTGTGGAGGGCGAGTGTAGGAAGACGAAACACTTCGAACATCTGTACAATCAAGTTAACAGTAATTGCATGCGACCGTCCGATGTCTAGTGAATGTGTGTGGTTTTTGATGTGCAACGAGAAAATACGTTAAATCTTGGGATGAGTTATTAGTAGGAGGGAGTTTATGATGTTAGGGTGAGAAAGTTGAAAGAATGGTAAAGATGCAGAGCTATAGATGAAATTACTTAGATGACAATGATCAAGTAGCGTGAGGCAGAAGAGATGCGTGATGGATTGGATTTGGGATTGGTGTTAAATAAAAGCGATTATGGGGGTATAGTTCCAAGTGATTGGAAGGAGAGCGGTAATAGTACCCTTGTATAAGGGGTAAGGTGATAAGTGAAACTATAAATTATAGGGGAATTAGTTTTTATTGAGTGTTGTAGGAAGGCGGTATATGCTGGTATTTTCGGGTTGAAAGACGTGCGCTCGAGGTTGAGCTGATAGGGGGATTCGAGTTATTGAAAGAACAGGTGCGTTTAGCGAGTGGTAGAGGTATGTGTGGACAAATCTTTTAGTACATGAAACAAATGATCTGAAGAACACATGAGGAGAAGAAAAACTAAATTATATTTAGTCTTATGTGATTTACAACAGGCGTATGATAGAGCTTAATAGGAAGCTATATGGCAGGGTATTAGTGATATATGTGTTTGTTGGTAGGCTTGTCTGAATGCGAAACAAAATTATGTATTGACGATAGTGAAAAGCGTGTGTAAGAAATAAATGTGGTGTCAATGGTGATTGTTTTCATTAGGATAAATAAAGACGGAGTGAACAGGGTTGTTGTCTATTGGTCTCCTTGGTTACTTCACATAGTGTAATGAGATGGTTATGCTAAGAATTCGAGGTGGCGATGCAGAAATTGTTGGTGTTAGAATAAATGGAGATGGAAGGGAGTGTCGTGCCCTACCTAATGTATGCGGATGATTTAGGTTTGTGTGGCCAATTGTGTGGGGAATCTGAAGAGAGGAGTTTGAGAGATTGGTGGAGAGATTTGGCGGTATGTAATAAGGAGGGGTTTGAAAGTAACGTTGATAAGAGTAAGGTTATTGTTTGAGTGAGGACAGTCCTCATGTAAGTTATGATAGATGATGAGCAGCTGGAGCAAGTGTCTGAGTGTAAATATTAGGGTATGTTGGATGAGAAGGAAAGGATGATGCAGAGTTAGTAGGAAAAGTTCGTGATGACAGGAAGGTTGTTGGTGTAATTAAGCCATTGGTGGAAGTAAAGGACTAAGTCTTGAGTCGCTAGAGTCCTTACATGAGGTATGTTGGTTACCTGTGTTATGTATGGAGTGAGACTATTGTCCAAAAAAATAGAGCATCATAGGATCCTATCAAAACAGTACATAAGTGTATCAGATGGACTAATCTTAGGGGCCCTGATACACAGAAATAAACATCCTGTCGAAGAATTAATAAAGTGAAGAATAACGTATTCGAGAAGAGTACCGTAAGCATATATAATGGTGAGAAATGAAGCTGAGAGAATAAAGAAAGTATGTTGAGAATGTCTGCTGGATCAGTGTTGGAAAGCAGAATGAAGTTCGGGTTGGTTTAAGCGGATGTATAGTGTGAGTGTGTTGGATATTAACTGACTGAGAGAAAGATGGATGATCGGTGAACGAAATGTCTGAAGGAGAGAAATGTGAGTTTGCAGAGCGAGAAATAAAGGTGCATGATGAGGAAGAATGGCGGTTTTGTATGGGCGATGGTTGGGCCCACCTGGCGCCCAGGATGAACCCTTACATCTTGACATGTTACCATAGAGGTCCGTCCGGTCCATGATGCTCTAGGGTGGATCTGGCTGTGACGAGCTCTCACTAATTAATGGTACAGAGGGGCGGGGTTTAAGGCTGCAGCTTTCTGTTCGACGTTATGTCTTATTTCTCCTACTGACGTCTTTCTCTTTTCGATTTGTACTAGCGATCCTTACACCCCATCTTGGAACAAAGAGGAAGAACCTGAGCAGACTCAAGCACAAAATCGATACATCTCCTCCATCGCATTGCCCATTAGCTATCATTAATCAGCGCTTCTACTCTACTCCAGTTAATCCCTTCATACTACACCAGCATTCTTGCTAACCCCTAAACTCCAAATCAACCTCTT